>JAFELO010000107.1:32492-43379 GCA_017140195.1 Eumaeus atala | reverse complement strand
ATATATATATAATGTGTAAGATACCATGTCCGAATTATTTGTTTGCGAGAGGTGTTTCTACGGTCAGTCTGAGAAGTAAGTTACATAGATTCACGATTATCAGTCACACTTCGTCTACTGCTGGACTCCTTCATAGACTGCCACAGGACTCTGTCACGAGCGGCTGTCCGCTACCTTAACCGAGTCTCAGGGATTGCAAGTAACCTGATATTAATAGCAAGACACGATACGTGTGTAATCTGATTATTATTAAGAATTGTTATTCTGGAATGAATCCATTGGCTATATGTGTCGTGTGTACTGGCGTGTGATTTGGTGCCGCGTTCAATATATACTTGTTAAGAGACAATATACCCATAAACATTTTTACTACCTCTTTCGCCCCCAAACCGTCACCTAGCCAGCTGTCAGCCTAGTCACTTGACAAGCACACATAGTAATCCGATGCTATATTGGGCTCCTCCTTGCTTCCACAGTCGTAGAAAAAATACATTGTATTCCGAAGTATTGCCAAAGAAATTATACCTATTGTAATTAAAATAGTAATAAATTTATTTTGTGCTTCACAATACACTTAAAAAACAACAACTAAGGTAACTAGAATACAAATTATTTATAAATGGGAAAAAAGAAGGAATAAAAAACAAATTAATTAGGTACGTACATAATATTATCAATGTAGAGTGATGTAATGTGAGAGGCACTGAAAAGGATGTCACTCGGCATACGTCGGAGAATCTACGTTCACCGGCTCCGATTTTCAGTGACACCACAAGGGTGAGACGGAAGGAAGTGACAAATAAAAATATGTACTTAGTCGCATTAAAAAATAATTAGGGTTAATAAATATTTAGATAAGATAAGTGTCGTGTGATTTGTAGGTCTCCAGTATTAAATGACTCAATAAATAGAACATGTATCTCGATATATAAGATTTCTGCGCACGGGGGGCTAATTTTGCTGCGGGGTGGTTTTTGGCCTATTACGATGAATAGTTAGTCCTACTGTCCCACCCTACCGTGGCTATCACAAAAATAGGGTACGTTGATAATACACGCAATATAGTGTTGTTATAATGTGGTTAGAGACATAAAAAAATAAGTAAACAAATAATATTATATTATATTAACAATAATAATAATAAATTATAATCTGAGATAGAAACGAAATAAATTACTAATTGCTACCATTAAGTTGAATATCTAACAGATGTAATTTATACCTACTTTTAAAATTATTATCTGTTACAGAGATCGCAAATGTGGTGGCAAATTATTCCAGCACTTTGAGACCATGTATCGGAAGCTACCCCGAAATGCTGCCGATTTGGGTAATGAGCATGTTACGCAGAGCCTCGAGTGGTGTGAGCAAGCTCTTTGTCGCAGGCCCATTGGAGCTTGTCGAACTGGTACAGGAGGTGTTCGATACCTAATGATTCCAAAGAGCAGGGTGGCGAAGAGAAGTTCCCTTCTCCGCTCCATTCGGAGTATCTTGGCGTCATTGAGAGATGGTGAAACATGTTCACGTGGGGGGATATCAAAGCAGCACCGGCTGCACGCAATCTGTACTCTTTGAATTATCTTTTGTGATCGAGAAAATAGGCAAGGCCCGATTACAGCGCAAATTGGAGAGAATTAGAGACTCGCATAATTTTATAAGGATGTAGGTAGCTAAAAATATCTAAAGGACTAAATCGGCGCAGTACAATGCAAATATCAATGAACCAAGTATTGATCCCTGTGGGATTCCCCTGTTTGATGGCTTGAGGTCAGACAACATTGTGGAACCATCATCACTTCTTACTTCAACAATCTGCGACCGCTCACTGAGGTAGCTACGAAACTACGATATCGTATTAGGGCTAAAACTGTAATACCTAAGTTTAGACAGTAGCAGTGATCGGTTAATAATAGTGTCAAAAGCACGCGAATAGTCAAGAGGCAATAATGTGATTAGTTGCAGGCCGACTGAAAATGTTTACATCATTGCATACTTCAAGCGAATAGAGTATAGTTTGGTTGAATATTACAAGGTGTCGATAGTCTATAATTTCACATCTAATTAACATATTTTTGTAATAATCGAAATAAAGTGGTAATCATTATTCAATATAAAAGTTGGAGCAAACCGTGCCAATTTTGAACCACAGTTATTGCAAACAGATAAAATTGCAGGCGAAAATCTCAATGGGAAACAAAATAAAAATCTAGAAAGAAATTAATACCCTATTATCTTCGTTCACGATTGGGAACAATTACCTATCCCGGGGTTTTATTGCGGGAAAGTAATAAAAGGGGATTAGGGATTCAATAACTCCATTTGATAAAAGTTTCCGAGCACCTGCACCGAATTTACGACCAACCCTTCACTGAACTTCGCGAATCATTACAGGCTTCATTGGTTTCATTATCGTGTAAATATATTGTTGTGCTATCAATTCTTTAGTTCAGAGGCTTGTTTCATATGTTTACGAATTTATAGTTAATGGAAATTCAGAATAAAGGTAAGTTTGTATATATATGGTTCATCCCGGCCGAATTGATCTGACACGACAGGGGACTGTTACTCACATTATACCGTTGGAAAGTGGTAGCTTTGCTGTCGCGCTGTTTGAGTTTCTTTGTCACCGGTGACCCAAGAAACTCAAAGAAATTGGAGGCGGTAGGAAGTAGGGTGATACATCTGCGTAACAATTATGTGGTTTGTGAGTTTCCAGTGACCCATTGAACGAGAGGAGGGAAAGGGCGCAACACCACGACAACTGTTTGTATACCTACATGCGCTGGTAATCACGAAATCGATTTGACTGCTCATTTACCTCCATATGCTATATAAAACATGTGAAACCGCACATATTATTTTATTAACCCCTTAGGTAAATATAAGAATAAAATCTACATACCAAAACTATATACATCTTTAAGGCGCCAAAATTAAAATGGGGTGTATTTCTTCGCCTTAAAAGTGTAAATATCTCTGTATGCACGTTGCATTGATAAAAGATATCACCAGACTCCTACGTTGCTATAAGTATAAGCATTCGTGAATAAATACGCTGCCTTGGAGGTAAAATATTCACACTTCTTAGAACTAATTTTCCTTTACAATTTGTTTCCTTTGTAAAGTAGTGAAACGTGCCGGTAGTCGAGGCACGAATACCTGAATTACAGTTCAGTTGTTTATTCTGATACCTGGTACATACTGCCGACAGCTATGGCTATTTTAAATTAATTGAAACACTTGGCAATGTTTTCATTTTCATAAACCTAAAAAAATTTCGTCAGATGTAGCAGTTTTCATTTGTTTTTGCGAGCAATAAAAACCTCATCTAACATGGTGTCATAATAGATTTCATACAAAATAAAATAATTGAATTACGACTTTGAATGAATGTGTTTCAAAATTTCTCTAAAAGCAGAGCAGATAAATTAATTCTCTCTCTTTCAATGAATTTACGCGCATATCTGGCCCTGGGTGGGGTACAGTAGTGTGTGGGGCTCGTAGCACATTATGGTGAGGAATACCCACAAAATCCAGCGCGAATACTATCAGTGCCACCTTTAGTGAATACTACAAATCATCAAAGCACCTCGACGGCTAGTCAATTCACTAAGGGACCAACGCCTCCTCCGTACAGAAGGATTGTCCCGCACCATAGGTCGACCCCACCAACTTTGGTAAGTGTAATAGGGTAAGGTTCGCATCCTCGTCTCCTTCCACCGTGCTCGAGTACACCTCATCCTCCTACTCTATAGGCCCAACTTCCTATAACATGGGTAAAAAGAGCTGCCCCCACATTTTTAGGGTTCACTCACGGTTACTGAGTCCCACCGCCACGGCTTAACCATGATGGGGTCTCCCTTTATCCCTCGTCAGCCGATGCTTGTCCACTGTTGGACATAGGCCGAATTCGAGCCTACTACGGAACTCTCACAAAGTACAACAACGGCACACCTCAACTGTAGCGGGATCACTGCGGCTGAATTCAGATGCAATGCAACAATTGCGACAAGAGTAGAAGTGGATAGATTTGAGAATGTAATGATGGTGGTAAAATAGACATTTTCTAAAGGTAATAAGATAATATAGTTTCTATACAGCAATTGGGATTTAAAAAATTGCAGTTACCAATTTTTAACAATTTCATGCTCGGAATAATGGCGTGACCGCAAATTCCGAGCTATTGCTAATCGTTGAGCTCACCTGCCCTCTGTCGGTATTGTTTGCGAGGGATAAACGACACCCACAGATGTATTATTATAGACACTGTCTGTTTTACCGTATTTTCTACGTGGAGTGTTCCGAGTGTTTCGAAAATGTAGTGTTCAGCAGAATTCCATGTTTGGTCATGGCGACAGAACTCTAAGTTCCACGCCCATTACTTTGATATCCGCTAATTCACAACAGTACGGCTTAAACGCATATTTTTACCGCATACAACTCTACTATAGAACCACCTACCTCTTTCGATATTTCCGGCTTAGGGTTTTTCAAGAAAAGAGCATACCTATTACTTGAAGGCCAGCAGCGCGTGTAAACCGCCTTGCCATGCAACTGTCTATGAGCGGCGTTAGTCACTATCCACCTGCTCGTTTGCCCCCCCCCTCCTCAGCATATAAAAAAGACACGCAATGTAAAAAATATTTTTATGGAAACAAAGAAAATACCCCATTTAAAGTATTGGCAAATCTGTCTCCGACTGCCATCTAGGGCTAATGTGGTCACAGTAATAATTTATTAAATGCTCGCTATTGTCTATTGTTAATGGAATATTATAAGTATATGACCAAGTACTTTTATAAAAACTTAACAGCAATAGAGTCTTTTTTGAATATAGTCATACAAGAATCAATCTTAAACAAAAAGAATGGGAATAACAAAAGAAGTTTTAAAGGAACCCGATGATTTATGATCAATGAGCCAGATGAAACAAAATGATACGGACGACAGTTAACTATAGGGTTACAAAAATTGTAGATCTACTTTTTATCATGTATCTATGCCATCATCCAATCAATCGGGGAAAATAAGTAAAAATGATCGAATTCACCTCACGTGCGGATGGACGGGGGACAAAAAAATTGCCCTTTTTGTCCGTCGTGTGTATTTGCGAAATTACGGACATCACCGATTGTGCCTTTTGGTTTTTCAGATTCACACTTTACTTGTTTTGTTTTTTAATTGACATTCACAATATTCACGCCAATTCTTTTCATAGCTGTTAAGAATAAAATGTTTCATATATATTTTATTATTTTTTACTCTTTCATTTTTAGTAAACTCATTTTGTCAAGATAATTAAATCACGTGTACAGTAATCAAACGGAATAGAGAAAAGATCCTTTTTCCTACGCCAATAAGTAATAAGAAGTAGGTGTATGGTGTTTTCATAAACAAAATCAAAAGATTTTCCGAAATTCCAATTTTTCAAAGTATTTTATATGACTTGAGTAACCATCTTAACATGTACGAAGTAGTGCCATGCTGCATTGCTCCCGAATTTGGCCGGCACGACAGGGGAGACGAGGGGAGAGACACAACTCACATGATACCGTCCTAAAGCGACAGCCGTGTTGTGTCGTTTCGTCGGGTTGTTTGAGTTTCTAGTGCACCATTCTGATAGTCATTAAGAGGACCTGACTGGTCGTTTGTACCCTTAAATAATAAAAATATGTAGTGAGAATTGGCTAGAGGAGCGCCCTGGACTACCGAACCACCACTAAGCAGAGCATGAGTTGCCAGTCGCATTTTATAATACTGTCCTCCTGGTACAACTTTGCCTACGACGGTCACCTCTACACATACTTCACCACACATTCTCTCATTCCAATATTCCATTGAGCCTGCAGCCTGTAATATACGTCACAGTACGAGTGTTTTTACTTTGCCTTAGCCGATATGGTATCAGAGACCGAAATTGGATACTTTTTGTTAATTTTGAAACCAATATAGGAGTCGGTCTTCACTCGACTGCTATATGCGCAAAGGTTCCATTGTGGTACTTATATGGTGGTAACATGTTAGCCTAGCCCTGTGCTAAGCATTGTAAGGACCCGTGTTACAGGTACTAGACAACGGAAATATATTTAATATTTTTTATAAATTTAAAAAATTATATATATTTATGATTTGTATTTCAGAAATGCATATCATACATATATATACCATCCACGACCTTTTCATTTCGCGGGATTCGAACCCGCGACCTCAGGCAGAACACGCGGACTAACCGCCACGTTACCCACTGATCCAGCCGGTCGTCTAATTATTAAAGCAACACTTCCGAACTTGCTATTTTTATATTTCAAGTAGCTGTCCCTACAGATGCGGTTCCGTTATAGATTGAATTTGTTGTCATTACGCGTAAAAATTAAAAAAAATGTTAAGCGTCAACAACCCTTATAACTCGGGATATTAACATATGAAAAATTATTAATATAATTATAATAAAATGTGATAAAAATCGGTAAAGCGGTTTCAGAGGAGTAACTAACATATGTGATACGAGAATTTTATATCTAAGATTACGTAACTACATTCAAATATCAAAAGAAAAAAATCATAAGATTTTATTTATATGTGAAGGAAGGCCTTCCATGCGAAGATTTCGAGGGAACCGATCATCAGGTAACAAACGGCGGATAGCAATTCTCAGAGGATGTAATTTTAATTAGATCTCGCACCATTCTAGCCATTACATCTCGACTCGATTTAAACTTTCACAAACTTCTGCTCTATCGTTAAAAAAATCTTTTCATTATGATATTATTATAGTAGGTAGACTAATTGTGCTCCTAGGTTTCACTCCAGTAAATTCTTTCCCAAGGGAATCATTCATTGT
Organism: Eumaeus atala; assembly: GCA_017140195.1. Classification (NCBI taxonomy): domain Eukaryota; kingdom Metazoa; phylum Arthropoda; class Insecta; order Lepidoptera; family Lycaenidae; genus Eumaeus; species Eumaeus atala. Next base: position 36,538 of record JAFELO010000107.1, on the reverse strand, counting down.
ATTTGGGTTAGTTTATATTATTCCAGATTGTAATCTGATATAGATTACAATCCGGAATAGTATAAACTTTACGTAAATCAGCTTAGTAGTCTTTGCGTGTAAGTTAATAAACACACATGCAACTTTTTTATTTATATCAGTTGGATTCGCAGTAGTTTTCTTTAATTTGCTGTAGTGAATGTGAATATATGTGCTCAGTATCATATTTTAGTACTTTTTATCTCACCTGAAATCAATTTGAAAAAACACATTTTGAAGATATACCAGGCACGTCGGCAAAAAGAAATATAAAATAAATAAGATAGAATTAATCACAATCGAAAAAAAAATACCTAGAGACTATTCGAAATATGATTGTGTTCGGAACAAAAATACAATACAAATAAACAGGGTGTCTGTAATAGTGCGTAACGGTGATTCCACCTGCTTCGGACAGACGGGTCCGACCACGGAAATCGGTAACAAATCAAATAAGGCCGCAAACACATAAGGCGCTGAGGAGACTAAAATATGTCTAAAACTATTAAAATAATTATCATAAACTATCAAGAAATCGAATAAGATCCCCTAGGCAGTAATGATGATATTTTTTGACGTGAAAACATGTAGCTCCACATTCCTTTGCTACGCCGCGTACGCTACTCGTAGCGGTCACGCGGCGCTACAAGTGTGTGCTAGTAAATATAAGTAAGTCACTGTTACGTATAGCTATACATTTTCACGTCTGTCGTCAGTCCTTATGACTGTCTATTTTTTAAGAACAGCTTAACGAAATTAAACAAATTTACGGTTGCAACATTATCTATGATTGTAATCGTTTATCTTGAAATATATGATTATGATCGTAGATAAACTGACTAACTATGCAGTACTATTTCCGCACGGTGGACAGGATATATGTAACATCATGATCAAATAAGGTGTTGGCAAAATTCTGTCGACATATTATTGGGTTGCGTGCAACAAATACACAGATATTTTAATTCCATATGGTTAGACTGGAATTTAGATTATTTATTTACTTATTTCGTGGCAATCAAATATTTGTAATTGAAGTAGGTAGAATAGATTATTATTATATTATATGTATTTCAATAATATAAACCATAAATATTTTTTCTTCAATTTACAAAGAAAAAAACTAAGCATATTGTTTCGTACCGAATATCGTTGCCTCGTACCGAGGTGACATAAGTCAACGGTTATTATTATTAAACGGTGGGAGTCATTTTAATAACAGCTTTGTATGTGACCAGCCTAATAGTAAAAAATACAATCACGTAGTATTGGGCGGAAGGTGAGGGGTCCAATAAAAATGTATAGAGGGATTTGTGAAGGAATAAACTCCATATTCTGACCACCAGCCGCGGCTTTACCAATTAATGAATTATTACGATATTGGAATACCAATAGCTTGGAATTGGGATAGCCCCATACCCACAATATATATAATATACTGACTATACGTTGATCATTTTTTTAAAAGGGAAAACTAGCAGCCGGAACTTTTCGACGAATACGCACACCCATTTACATCCGCGTAATTATTATACTTGCGTGTTGCCCTTTTTTTTCTCCCCAACAAAACTCTCATCACAAATCGAACCGAGCGCGGCAGGATAAGGTAACCATATAAGGTTTTTAAGGATAAACGACCAGTAAGAGATGGTGCTATGCTGGATTCAATTGAGCTGGCACGACCGAGAAGTTACTTCTTACTAACATGACAACGCCATGAAGTGAGTGTCCCGTCCGTTTGGTGCTGTTTTTAAGTAGCAGATGGCTCATTCGTGTAGGAAAGGATGCCATTCCATCTGCATAACAACAGTGGTAAAAGACAACGCCGTTTCCTCGAAAGGCGGGAAGGTCTTGCGGGAACTCCAAGATCAGGGGTGGCCCATGAAAGACACACGTAAACAAGCTTAATACAGGCTCTTATCCTCTAAAAAATCTCCTAAAGCAAAATATTGTAAAGCATATCCTTATCATGACCAGAAACGGCTACAAAGCTCGATTTAAAATAAACAATGACGATTTTTGTATAAAGACCACTAGCTTATAATGCTTAGGCACTTTAGGCCCTGTATAATATGGTGCCCTAGTACGATTCAAAGAGCTAAGGGGAAGTTTGCCACTGATACCGTACCACAAACTACGAGAGCAAAGCCATGCCTTTTAAAACAACATCATGTTATCGGGAGGTATCTCCCCGATCACGACGGATGATTTCGAATCGGACGCGTGCCAAACGAATTCGGAATCAATTCTGCAATTGTTTTTATAGGTATGGAGGTTATAGACATACCTTTATTACACAATGAGAATACTCTGTGAGATTTTTGAACTGCCGAGTGGAAAATCGTAAAAAAATAATAATTATAGAATTCAATAAAAATTACAAACGAAAAGTTCGTTGCTCCGGGACCGTTCAAAGGCGAGACCAACTCGCTCTAGGCCCGTTTTTTTGTATAAGGTATTTTCTTTTTATGATTACTTAAATACATTGAAATAAATTACATCTTCTTTCAATCAAGTCGGTTGAATAAACTTTACCTCTCTTAAAATATCACCTCGGAAGTGGGATTATATGGATTTGTGAATGAGCGATAGATAGGAATGCGGTAAGACATTGATTGATTCACCTTCGTGATCCATCGCGAATTGTGCTGACGATTTCAATGCATTTCAAAAATATCTATTACACCAGAGGATTATGTGCTTTGTTATCACTGTAATAGGAACGTGGTTCCAGCGCTTAAAAATTTCGATTGGGATGAGACAGACTGATTGATATTTTAAAGGATTCCCTTCTTTATATTATTTACATTTATCTTTCTTTTTTGGATGAATAATATCAATATTTTCCGGTTCTTATATCGGTTACTTGTTTTTTCTGTGTAGAATTAATCGAGTATTTGACACAAGAGGCATCATAGAAATAATGACGAGGAGAATAAAGACTATTCTCCTCTAAGGTGGTACAATAATTATGAGTCAAACGTTCACGTCAGCGCCAAGGCTATTTTAGCTACCACGCGCGAGCTGCCCCCCGACGTCAGAGTCGGGGGAGGCGAGACCCCTCGGTCCCTCTCGCCATGATAATAATAGTTAACTTAGCTGTTACAGATACTCTCATATCGGGATGCATCTCTCCCATCTGCGGGAGAGAGAGAGGGAGAGAGAGAGAGAGAGAGAGACAGAGAGGGGGGAATAGGTCCCTCTTTCAACTCCAAAACTAATCTTGTCGCCAGACGAGCACTCATTGCAATCCGATGAAGCTGTGTTGGGCTTCTCTTCGCTTCGTCAGCAAAAGTTCAGGTCCGAAAAGTTTTGTTCACCGAGTTAGTTTCGCCAGCTCTTCTCAGGTTAGGATTAAACCGTTTGAACCGATCTTATTTTGAATAAAATAATTTTATTTTTATTTAGTTCAAAGATAACACGACGTAATTTTACTGCTCGGGCTTTACACGAACGAGCAAAAAAATGTTTTAATAACACGTTGTACCATAAGCTGTGATAGGCTTTATACTAAATCCCATAAATTGGCAACCCTCACCTGACCGGGTCCGCTCAGCCGCTGTAATGAACAAAAAACACTTAATCTGACAACCCTAGCAAAAACCCATGCATTACAGACATAAATAAAATAAGTATTATCACATTTGTTAAAACAAAGACAGCTACAATAATAAAATATGCAATTTATGTTACAAATCACTTTATGGAATATTATTTGGAACATGACCACTGTTCCGGGGCTTATTTGAAGAAATTTTGTCGTTTCCACACAAATAATGATAATAACGTACTAATTCTATCCAATAATATTTTGCTGGCCATTAAAACACGAAGAAAATAGGCAGAGGTAGTGCCATGCCGCATAGGAGGAGGTAGTGCCGTGGGTGGTGCTTTACACTACATCCGTGCCATGCATGGTGCATGACACTACATCCTCCTATGCAACGGAATTGGGCCAGCACGACCGGGGAGGCACCTCCCGCACACATAATACCGCCGTAGAGTGCCATCTTGCGCTTTGCGAGTGG
>JAFELO010000107.1:2481-23296 GCA_017140195.1 Eumaeus atala | reverse complement strand
CTAAACATAATTTTCAAACCAGTTGCCTGCAACTATAATAATTTATACTTTGTATTACCTCTAATTTATTCGTCACACTATACTCATAGGTAACGACGTAGTTGCATCGAGATAATCAGGACTGACGAGGCCGATGACAACTTCTGTCCTTGTGATGTGAGGCCCCAGAAAGGGGAGAGTGATATAACGGAGTCAAGAATTGCACTTTGGGGAACAGAGCCGGTGAGGAAACCCCCATGCATCTCCTATGATTCGCTCCGTATACCGAGAGGTGGGTAGGAGCATAGGTAGAGGTGGGTATAGTGCTGGTTTGTCCCCTAAAACTAAGAAAGGACACATTACACATTATGAATGAAATAATGATTTTTTGATTTATTTAAAGGGACTACAATTCCACCACTTTTGCCACGACCGCTAATTACGGCTTCAAGAACTTCTCAATATTTGAACGATTTTTTAAATGTTTATGAAAAAAACGGGCGGCTCCTATTTGTGGGTACTGATGTCCATAGATACTTACGTACATACTTACGTATCTATGGACATCAGATAATTTTAATAATTCTCTCCTGCCTTTCATTGGGCCAAAGAAAACTCAAAATCCGAATAAAACGAGGTATAATGTGAGCGAGAGGTACCTCCCCGGTCGTACCAGTCCAGCTCAATGCCTGGTCCACTAGAATTCCATGTAACTATTTCTTATAGTATATAAAATGTTTTGTACGACACTGTACAAAATTACCGAGCCTATGTAGTACTGTACTTTGATTCCGTGTATGTTAATAATATAATCTTAGATAATATTACTCTACACTTACCTACATCGGGCAGGCGTAACTCGCCCGTATAGCTCAAAAGCCCAGGGCTTTTGACCTTTTTGAGCGTGAGTTGCTATAGATATCAAGCGGTGTACATTTCTTCTGAAAAAATTACACTAAATTCGTAGAAGTTTACAATGTATATAGGCATTATTTTCCTTCTTATGCAGTTTTATTGGTTATACAGGACCATGTAAATATACTTGGGACCCGCAAAGATCCGATCTTTTGCACGTAGTATAATACTTGCCTCTAGAAATATCAATCTACACGTTACTCAAAAGAGTAAATATTTCAAGGGATTGACCTAGAACTACTATTTTAATTGTATAGCAGCAAGTTGAGTGGTAGACGTGTGACTGATAATGATAAAGACAATATTAGGTTGTTCTACCAGCTGATGTCGTACACCTTCGTTTCATTTCCTGATACATCTCATAATATATTTTTTGCACATTTTTTTTCTAACGAGACGTCGAAAGCGCTTTAAGTATAGAAGAGGCTTCTACTTCTAACTAATTATAGACATATAATAGATCTTTAGCAAATGAGTAAATAAAAATGTAATAAAATGTTTATTAAAAAACTCTGGATCACATGATAGACGTGTAACTTTAATGGACCAGTGAACGTTATTATTAACCTCACTTCAGGCGAAGGAATTTGCCAGCGATATACAGTTCACCCATTCCATTTATAAAGAAGTTTCATCTTGTGTTTGGCATTGTGTATCTGCATGTATCTTTGTGTTGTTAAAAACAAGCGTAATAATAACCTATGGCGCTTTGAAGGAAAGGTCTATGACCAGCAATGAACAGCAGCAATGTCTGGCTGTTGATGGTTAATAAATATAATATACATCTACGTAAATAAGCACGTAAAAACAATCAAGCAGCTCTTAACAATAAGATCCAAGTAGGTACATATATAACCAAAACTACATTGTCCTAAATACGAAATCGAAAAGTACCAAGTCAACAAACACACGCTAAATCTGTTATATTTTTATTTTACACCATCAAGTTCGATGCATTTTTGCCATCTGCCATTGAAAGCATTTAGACCGTTACAAAAACGTTTTTTCTTTAGAGTCAAAGTATGCGTCTACTGCTGTTTTTACCTCGTCGTTTGTCGAAAATCTTTGACCTCCCAAGTGTTTTATTAGGTAAGGGTTCTAAAAGAAGTGTGATAGTGGCAGATCTTGTGAATAAGGCGGATGCGGCGATAGTTCAAAGCCACAATTGTGGAATTCAACCATTGATTGCACAGACGTGTGAACACGGGCATTATCTTAATGAAACAGTAATTTTCTTCTGACCCCGGAATTGTCTTTTCTTTTATTTCCTCTTGTAGTTGACGTTGTGAGACACAGTTATCATTACAGTTTATAGTCTGATCCCTTTCAAGTAAATCAATCATAATGGCACCCTTCGAGTCCCATAATACTGAAGCTTATTTGCAGACAAAATCGCCTTAGCCTTTCAGGGGGTGGTGAACAAGGTTTTCTCCACTATTTCGATTTCTCTTTTCTTTCTAGCGTACAGTAGTGAATCCATGTTTCGTCCGCTGTAACGAAACGATTCAAAAAGTCATCAGCATCGGCTTCAAATAACTCCAAACAATGACGTGAAATAGTCAATGGCGTCCTTTTTTGTTCACCTGAAAACAGTCGCGGGTCCCACCTCGCATTCGCCTGTGGAAACCCAGTTCATTGTCTATGATGCTTTGAGTTCGTTCATAAGAGATACCTGTAATCTCGGCTATCTCTCTAATTTATTACCTACGGTCTCCCATAATTAAACCAAGTACTTTTTAAATATTTTCATCAGTGGAGGACGTCAAAGGTTTTCCAAAGCGGGGTTCATTTTTCACACTTTCACTCTCATGCTTAGATTCTGCTATCTATTTTTTGACGGACGAATAAGACAGACCAAATTCTCCTAAAGTATCAACCATATAGTTATGGATGGCTTTCGGTGACAGCCCCATCTTAATGACGGTACGCTGCTCGATTTGCACCATTTGCAGAAACTTTTCGCGATCGCTTCGTTAATTTTTTTTTAATAAAATCACAACTAATTATCGCACATGTTGCAAACTTCACACAATTAACTAGTCTGAACTGATTGAACTAAATAATGTGGGTAGATTTGATTTTTAGAATCGAATGAATCTGTTTTAGGCCGAGTACTTTCAATCTACCTGGTATGTTGCTATCCACTTAAAATAGACAAATACTATAGTATAGCATAGAATGAAACTGTTACCTATTTACAGCCCCTCGAAAGAGAAAAAATAAATAAAATTAATCCGATTCCATGCTATACAGCGGTCGTTATTAGGTAGGTATGATCGAGGCAGCGCCAAACACTGGATTTCAATAAAGCTTTCGACCTTTTGTTACGTGTGCTACCAATATTTGAGCACGGTTCAACCGCTGTGATATTAAAAGATTCATTTCAGATGAACATTCGTTCATCATTGGAGCCTAGTTCTAACATCCAGTTAGGTCTTAGGTTTCTTATTGATCAATCGAATAGTACCAATATAACGACGGTACGAACATCTGAACTAATTGTTTCAGATGTTACGTGAAGTGTTATATGTTTACGGTTTTTTAAATATAACATGTAATGGTCAAATTAATGTCAGGTTTGTACAATATATTATAATAATATTACAAGTATATATATATATATATATATATATATATATATATATATATGTGTGTGTGTGTATGTGTGTGTTATTAAAGAATCGTTTGCACAAAGAGTTACTAAATTATATTATTCTCTAGTTTTCTGGGTTTTTTCTACTTCAAGATACTTATGTAAGGCCATACTAAGTATTTATGAATGATATTATAATTATTAACAATGACAAAACAATAAATATAATTAAACATTTTCCGTAATATTTGTCTATACTAATATTATAAAAAAGAAACACTTGATTGTTTCTTTGTTTGCATTGAATAGGCTCCGCTGGGCCGATTTGAAATATTACATTATCTATGTTGAACATTTTCTAAAACGTAATAGATCATTATGAAAACGATAGTATAAACAAAGCAGAGGTGTGAAAAGGAATATCAAAGTAAATACCTATATAGATGCAGCAATTACTGAAAACGAACTGCCCCAATATACGCTGTTCTGTCATTAATTGAATTTATTTGATTGTTAAAGGTGGTTATAGTTACGGTAAAAGTGTAATATTTACGAGAGTGAAGTTAAAATTATAATTTTTGTAAATCTTTACCAATATAATCTTTACAAATAATATTTATTAAAAAAAATTACCATACTTTGTGAGATAACTGTGCCATATTCATTATAAATAAACTGTAATGTGAATATCGTAAAATAATTATCTAAAGCCGATACTAAAATAAACTTTTAAATTAGAAAAATAAACTGAAAAATACATAACTCTCACAATGAATTATTTTATGAGGTCTCCTAAAGTGTAAAATTTATTTACTACAAAATTTACGTGGTAACTGCGCAATGTAAGCAAGCGCCTCTAAACGGCGCTAAAAAAAAGAACTATCACTAATTGCAACGACAATGCTTTGTCATTAATAATAATGATAAATGATATTCGTCGAGTGCTGGAGTGATTCAGTGCGTCCGCCTGTCGGACACTGTCTAGAAATAGTATCGCGTGCCGTATAATTCATTTCATTTATTTAGAATTGATTTGATACCACTTCGAATATGTAACGCATAAATTACTACAGGTGTTTCCTGACTCGACTCTTTTTGAACTTGTCTAACCAATATAGTTTATAATATACGTTCTTGAGTTATATGGCGGAATATCTAATCGTTCGAGTATTCAAAATGCTTAAATAGTATATATTTTAAGATTACATTGTAATAATTTATCCGAAACTAAAATACGGAGACTTTTTTTCTAACAATATCTAAAGTCATGATAAAGTTTTATAGTTCTCAGTAACTACTGTTCTGTTTCGAAAAAGCGTATACAAATGGATAGAAGATTTATCAGACAAGGCTAGGTTACATATTATCTGAGCCATAATACATTATATAAAACATACTATCAGGTAAATGTTTCCCAGCCTGGTGTTTAGCACAAGTAAAATTAAGCGCCATAAAACAGGTTGGTGTGCAAAATGCAAATGCACATCGCAATAATTTCCGCGGGGAGTGTTGGTGCACATAAATATGTGCTTTCCTGTTTGTTCCGCACAAGGCTATTGTTCTCCAAATATATGCGGTGCGGATTTATTGAGGAAGTATTTATTTATGAACACTTTCAGTTGAGATAACTTAAGGTAGGGTCGCGTTTGAAGTGGTCAGGCGATGGGCTCGTAGGAGGGGAAGAGGACAGAGCATCTGCATAACGGTAATGCGTATGTCCTTTGGCGTCGGTAGTCGTCGGAGTTCCTTTAAAAAAGACAAAAATTTACTGTGGAACATCTGAATAAAATCTGAAGGGCAGACCCTTATTGGGTTCTCAACAATTTGATATACAAAATAACCCCTTTAAACTATATTATGTTTATATGTATAATTGAAATAATAGAAAACTGTTATGGCCTGTGTGGGAGCACTAGAGAAAACCTACTTAAAAAGTTTTCATGTCTGTCCTCGTTGGAATATCTAATTATGCTTCAGTGACATAATAAAATAAAAATGTTGAGACTATTAGTTTCTTATGAGAATAACTAGTAAAGGCAGATTATATGGTTGCAATATATGTATATTTTCTTGGTTTTGTGGGGACTGTAATTGTTTCTCATCGTCTGATAAGGCTAGACCGTATTATACATAAATTAATAAGTCTAAATTATATATGTATGTTGTATAGTAGTGAAAATTAAGTATGTATATTATTTATATATTTAATTACATAGGATATAAATTATCACCATAAATAATTAGTCCCACGGTGTTGAAAAGAACACAATTATTAATTACAATTAACGCAGCGAATACTCCAACGGAACGAATATTAAGCGAAATGAATTAACGAATTCCAGTTCGATCAATGGAAGACAAACGAAATTGCCATTGGAAAAAGTGGAGCGTTGGAAATGAATCACTCCATTCAGTTGAGTTAACAACCGCATTATACCCGCGTTTACAGGAAAACGAGAGTACGACCCCCATTACTCATCCGGTTGCTGTATTAATGACAGCCAGCTGCCTGACTTACCTTTTGCGTGTCTGTGTGCTGTACAAGGGATGAGCGCCAGCGTTCTTAGCAAAGTACCAAGGAAAACTACAAATATATTTGAACTTTCAAAACATTTTGTTATGCTCCTTAAGTTACTAAATACTTTTTTATTATGCATGTAGCAGTTGAGTTAACATCAGTACTATCAGTAGTATCGAAGAATAAGAATACGACCCTCACTATATTCGGTTACAGTTTTAACGGCAACCAGCTGACTGACTTACTTTTTGCATGTTTGTGTGCTGTAGAAGTGATAAGCTCTAGCGGTTTTATCAAAGTGCCTAGAATACTGCAAGTCCATTTCAATTAGCTGTAACTTATATTATTAAGTCTCATTCACCTTGCGTTTTAAATGGCTTAACTACGGAAAGCTACGGAAAGGATGCAGTTAAAACTTGATACATGTTTGCACTGTTCTATAGCAGGAGTAACAAAGTTATTGTGTATTATATACCAAATAAAATATGGAATATACACAATATTACAGCATTTATTAAACAAATTTCAATGAAGGGGACAGAGTCTCAACGAGTTTACTGAGGAGTGTCCACTGTGTGAGTAGACACTCAGCACCTAATTAATGAGAGTTTTCCAGAATATTCACACCAAGAGCTAACACACCTGTGGTGAGAGAAATTAAAAGCAAATGATAACTAGCCTATAGATATCGCACTAACAGTAAATGCGCACATTTCCCATATTCCCGGATATTCAAATCAGGATGGCAAGACTACTTGCAGAATATGTGGTCGTCGTGCAAGCTAATCTTCCCTCTTTTACCTACCTCATGCCGTTACTGTTATATCCCTGTCATTCTATTCAAATATTACCGATATGGCATATAAAATGTGTCCCGCATAGTTTTATTTTAGTTACTTTGTACGTTAAGTTTGACATTTGATACTTAATGAAAAAAATGTTATTAAATAATAAAAAAAATAAAACTTAATTAAAAAACGGCAGGTAGTGCTATACTGCATTGCAACCAAGTTGGGTCAGCACCTCTCTCTCATATGATACCGTTGTATATACCGAATAGGCTGTAGCCCGTTAGCGGGGCGGAATAAGGGGGGCAACGCATCTGCGCTACAATTATGCGCTTGTGGTTACAATTATGCGGTGTCGGTGGTCTTCAAGTGGCTTCGATTGCTCGTTTGTCCCCTATGACATAAAAAAATATGTATACATAATACTTAGTTCGTAACTTAGACCATATTTACCTTAGTCAGCAATGCTAACACAATAATATACTTAGTACTATAAACATACGGTTCAATTCCCTTTACACGTACTCAAAGGGCTTTTAGAGTAGGTTGCTTTAGGGCACTTCATTCGTAACAATTTTTCTTTGTCGCAAAGAGACGGATTTGGGTAAAATTAATTTTGCGAGGAAATTTTATTAAGAGATTTCTAAGGTGAATGTTTTTGTTGACGATAATATAATGTATGTCTTTCGTAGATAAAATATTTATAATTGAGCAGCGTACAAGTCATGAATTACTGTGAACGAAAATTAAGAACGGAAGAGAATGTAAATTTTTGTTTGTGAACAGAGCCAAACAAGTAGTCGCGTCGTAGCCTTTCCAGAATACGGACGCCCGTAGACATCCGAATGATACTGATGCATTATTCTCTCTCCTCCCCTCTAGTGGGCCACCGGAACTGGAACCGAACTCACAAACTACATTGTTGTTTATTTCTGTTTAGAAAAAAAAAACAACTTGTAGTCTGGCGCCAAAGTGCATTAATCCGGATTGTAAAGTAAAAAAGTACTATGAATATGGAAAGTACTACGAGTAAACCACTCGATTTAAATATTTAACAAGCTGACTTTTGAATATTAATTTATAATTATTATTAAAATATGTAGAACAAAATTTTAGAAACTTAAACAATACAGGCTAATTTGAAAAAGCATACTGGCAATGAAGATAAACACAACTAATTTGCGTAAAAATATTACATCAGCAGCTTAATTTGTTACGCCACAACGTTGCCAAGTTACCTATCATCATCATCAATATCAACCCAAATAGGTCCACTGCTGGACATAGGTCTCCTGCAATGAACGCCAAGACGACCGATCTCCTGCTACTCGCATCCATCCCGCACCGGCTACTGCACTGACATCGTCTTCCCACCTAGTGAACGGTCGACCACCACTTCGTTATCCTAAACTCCACTCTAGAACCTTACAAGCCCACCCGCTATCTGTACCTCTGGGTGTGTGATCAGCCCATTGCTACTTCAGCGAGCTTATTCGTCGCGAGATATCGGATACTTTAGTTCTAAATTACCTATAAGAAGACTGGCGTGAGGATGTGTATGTGATGTGTTGCCAAATTATCTATACTATAAGAAGACTGGCGTGAGGATGTGTATGTGATGTGTTGCCAAATTATCTATACTATAAGAAAACAGGCGTGAGGATGTGTATGTGATGTGTTGCCAAGCTACCTACACCATAGGAAAACTGGCGTGAAGACGTTTCCGTCATGTGTTGGCAAATTTTATCAAAACCCTCTTAGTAATTATTGCGTAATTGAGTAACAAACATTCATTCTCTCAATTTTTCGCATTTATAACGTTAGAAAGATTTTAACAGTTTAAAATTATGACCACTTGGATAAATAAATAAGTAATATACTTTTTCCAGAAATGTAATTTTGAAAAATAAGTAATTGTAGAAAAAGTATATAAAGTTTATTTATTTATTCAAGTATTAACATGAATTTCCACCAAGAAGTGATAGTACATTCATCCAATTATATTAAAATTATTACATAACTGCATAAAATGAAATATATTTCAAACAGGGGACTCATTTTATGGTTTATATTTCTTCAATATTTCATTAGGTAGGGATTTATCCTTTAAATAAGTTAGCATTGCTTCATATTATTATAATAAAGTTTTCTTGACAGAGAAAACGTTCATTCGGGTAGCCCATTTATCGAGGAGGGTTATAGGCTATATGCCATCACGCTACGACACGTCGGAGTGGACTCACGTGAGTGAAACCTTGGGACACTGCCAGTTATATATAAACTTGGTGAAATTTACAATAAAGATATCCAACCGAAGAGTTTATTTAAGGAACATTAAGTATTTGTAATTTAAACACGAAACTTTTACAAAATGAAGAATTTCCAAGTTTAAAATTCGCGACGTGGCGTCGTCCTGCGGCAAACAAGGCGGGTGCAAATAAAATTAATTGGCTATTCCGTTCATACCTGTCGCTAACGAGCTATGAATTTTATTACAATACAGCTGCCATGAAATACAGGAGAACAATATTTGAGCGAAGAAATACTTTCTAATTAATATACATTTAGTAAGAAAATCTACATATCGGGCCGGAATAACGGCTATATCGCGTTTCGTGCCGTTAGTGAGTATCCGGTGGCCCATTGGGGAGAAGGGTTGCAAGAGGACAACGAGTCTACATATGCGGATTTTCATGAGCGTTGGTAATCTCTAAAAGGCTCCTTCTGCTTTTATGATTTCCTATGATATAATAAAGAAAAAAAAGTCATTTATTTAGGCGGACTCTTATACAACGCACGTTTTCTTATGCCCCTTCATAGACATTGGTAACGCTTCCGTGCGTGACTCCAATTCGAACTTGACTTGATTTTGCTGTATTTATAAAATAAATATAACAGCGTTATAAAATATAAAACATCGTTGGAGTGGAAAATAACGCCTTAAAAAAAAAGAAACAAAAAATATTTGTATTCTATAGTCGCGTACCTACACTACATATAATCCAGCGGAAACAGATACCCGGAACTGACGTCACAGATCCAGTTAAGTTGCCCGCACTCAAACACAAGCGACATCTGTCGATAGCACTCAACTCAATGATACATCATCAAGACGGATAGTTGGTCCGTGATCCCGTAATCCCGGCTCACCTGCGGGATTTGCGGGCGAGCGGGCACCGTTAGATAAGTAGCTCAAATGAGTTCCGAATTTTTCGGTTTATGTGATATAAAAATATTAATTTCAATATTTTTTTTAAATTACTTTGTACTAAATTATTGATTAATTACATATTAGAATACTTTACATATCATAATTATTCATCACAGATAATTACAATCGAGTGTTTTTCATTTTAATGTTTCCTTGGACCGCCTGTATTTATTATGGATTTTGATGCTATATTATTTTTTATATGATTTTAATAAACGAGGACATTATTTATAGACTAGCACCGCGGTTTATGATTTTTTTACTTACAAAAAGTAATTTTATGTTAATCCAAATGTTGTAGTCCATATTAGTGCCCAATTAGGTAGTCTTGCGTGAAAGAATAACAAACGTACATATAAACTTTATGTATATTTGTTATTATTTCAAAGCAGAATAAGATATCGAGCCTCTGGTATATCGTGTACGTGTTGAGGCGTTAATCAGGTAAAAAAATGACAAGACGCACTTACATCCTAGAACTATTTATTGATGTAATTGCAACAATAAAATTGAGGCACCAAAAAAGGAACTATTCATGTATTAAGTTCACGCGAATGTTACTCATTACAATAAAACGACTTTTACGGATTAAATCGCGGTTTATTTAATTACATATTATCTAGCCCGACGTTTGAGACAAGGACATCTATCATCTCAGTGCACCCGTCACCATGGTTGCTGTAAAGCTTCTGAAATTCCCTTTATAGATTGCATAAGGCTTTAAAGATTCTGATGTACTTGGACCAAAGTAAATACATAAGTATTAAATTACCAAAATAAATACTAAATAAGATTCTGTTTATTATTATCCAATTATATAGGACAAAACTTTTATAATTCGACTTAAAATGCAGAATTCGATGCTTACGAAAGTTTACCTGAACCCGAAGTTTTCAGTTTAAATGAAAAAATAATTTCAATTTACGAAGTCCTCCGAACTTGGGCCGACATTTTCAAAGACGACAATTTTACATCTTAAATTCGAGTTAAAGAAACTTCGAATTATGGATTTATATACGTAATTTTATGTCAAAGAAATTATTTTTATTTTATGGGTATAATATTTTTATTGAAAAAAAAAACGGAAGAAGGAACGTAGAAATTTTCTTATATATTCTTTATAATTTGAAACCAAGTACTTGGTTTAAAAATTGTTTAGTTATGTGGTGAGACTAGATTGTTACGTAGTCCAAATTTAGTAACAATACTCTTTGTATTGCTCCTATTGGTATAATATATCGTATTTTTTACTTTATATAAGGCTATTTCTATAAAATTTTGAACTTACACAGATCGAGCTGTGTGATCTTTCGTTACAATTTCATCTTGATAGATATTCTTCTCCAACGTCGTCTTTGTCTACTGTTAATAAAGTAAAGAGTTTTTGAAACATATTTCGGTAACGGTCTAATTATTTGGACGACATTTATGTACGTTGCGCATATATAAACTACTTGCTTCCATCCATTATATCTACACAGTAATTGATCCAAATTGGCTGCGTTTAAAGTAATCAACTGACATAGGCTGAATATATTGATGATGAATAAATAACAGAATCAAATGAAACTGTAAATCTGAAGTGTTTTGAAGAAGTGGATATAAAAGTCTAAATATAGACGGAGGAAGGGAAACAAAGATAAAGTTACTCGGTTCAGGTGCTTATCCGGGCGCCGCCGATGGAAATTCCACAACAAGTTTTGTATAACTTGTGACAGTTCGCCTGCAGCTGACAGATGACTGCCCTTTTACCTATATCTAAAAAGGAATAATGTACATAAATAAAAAAGTTTGTTCCAAATTCGAAATGAAATGTTGTACTAAAAATGCTCAATTATAAATTAATACTGAAATTTTACCTAGGGTATATATCAATATGGGTATATTATAGGTAAAATTTAACTTAAGTTTACGCGAATGAACTTTGAAACTGAATGTTTATTTAAGTTACTCATTACGATAAAACTACTTTTACGGATTTTATCGCGGTTTGGGACCGGTTTACTTAGGGTATACATTAAGAATACAGGAAATGAAAATAATGAAAACAAGATTTTTTTATTTTTTTATAATAAAAATAAAAATAAGAGAAATCTTTTACAATATTTTTTTAATTGTCATTAACAAAATAGATTAAACAAATAAATATTGATTAGAGAAAAAAGTATTATTTAGAATTATCAAAATATTTTACTGTTTTTATAGTTATAAATAATTTCTGATTTTTAAAGTCAACAGAAAATAATCAGCTGCGTATCTGACGTACTTTTGAGGAAATTATTATTTTGGTAAATTATTTTTAGCCAATTAAGGTATATGATATTATGTAGAAATCAGTATGTAATATTTTTCAAGTTCGGTGCTAGATGGTAAGCGTGATTTACGTGTTATATGTGATTTACGTGTTGTGTACATAATTATTGTTTGTTAGATATAATAAATTGTACTGTATATATAGAATATTGTGAGAAACTTAAATTATCTAACAATGTTTTTAAATACAACTGCACACTGTTGAGATATCCATTAATTGCTTACTTTTAAAGTGGATTAAAGTAAGGCTAAAAGTGTACCCTTCTTGTATCCTCTATCCATTATCCACCTCCGTATAAGCTCGCTTGCGGCGTAAGTCTAAAATCGTGTTTGATCCGGTTTGGGCCGCCATGAACTGGAATAATCCCATCCACCTGATCCGGTGCGATCCGGTCGGGCGACTTGCGGCAGCACGAGCCCGCTGTTTGCTTCACGGACCAAGTTTCTACACTTTAAATATACCTTTAATTTTTTTTATAAACTTTCTATGCGTTCCATACTCTCAAATACGTCATATTAAAATATCAATAGAGGAATTAAAATATGAATACGCATATTTTCTTTAAAAGACACATTACATAGGCATATGTACGGCAATGTAACTATAGAGACTAATACTTATAATTATATTGGTAATATCTAATTATTATAACATTTTGGCGTTTATTGCAAAAGTGCAGAGTTGTATAAACCGATGATAGCAATCTTTTATTAATCTTCAATCATCTAAAAGGAAGTAAAAACACCTTAAGGCAATTAAGCTTTTTAAATACCTTTCAGCCTTTCAGCCTTTCATGAAGATTACGAAAGGGTGGTTAAAAATTGGTGGCGTGCCTTCGAATACCTGACTAATTCATGCAAACGAATTCAAGCCAATTAATTAAGAGCAGTCCGACTACGTTCAGAAATCTGCTGCCGTCGCACGTTGGAATAACCGTCCGGGTACTTTCAGACAAGGCTATGATCGCAGCGATTCGTAATAAAGATTTTGCAATTTTACGCATCCAACAAGAATGTGTCAGAGAATACGTATTTCTTTGCTTGTATAAACACATTTATTGTATTTTAACTTTTTAACAGCTATCATGTATAGCAACTAGCTATTTATAGTATTATATTAGAGGGTTATGATATTGTCTGCGAAGTTGGAACTTTATTGGCGTAATAAAAATGTTCTGTGATAATTAAGGATTGTTTCAAGGATAGAAAAATATCTGTATAATAATCTTTGAGGACTACACACAACACGTCTAGCCCCGTACGGAGTTGGTACCGACTTGTGTTACTGGTGTATGATATTATATAGGTGTAAATTAATTTGCGTAAATAAAAGAAACGTTTTATATAATTTTAGGTCAAGGCCTGCCCTCCAAACGAGCTATCGGATCAGGCCTACCGTCCATATACATCCGCATTATTGTAATGTAGATGCGTTGCCCTATTTTCTCCTCCCCTCTAATAGGCCATATTGTATATTAATGAAATTGTCATTACATCGTGTAAAGTTTAACATTTTAACGCACCTAATGCTTCAGTCTGAAGTGCTCTCAATACCTCGAATTAATATTCTGAAATCTTATCTGTCTGCAACGAGATTTTGAGAGATTAAGGTGTTCTATTACTGGATTTTTATCAACGCGCTCTTAAACTGTAAAATCCGAAGTAATGTAAAATTTTTATTAGTTTTTTATAGTATACGAGTAAAAGTAAACGAGTAGTCGTAGCCTTTTGTCGATTATCGACATTAGTAAAGATCAGCTGTTACGCAAATATATTAGCCTCCTTCTCGCCTTTCCTCGAATGGAGCACCAGAACCCGACGACAGAGTTGTCCCATTGAGGCAGTATCATGTGAGCGAGAGATAACTCTCCGGTCATTCCAGACCAACTCGTCATGAGACATCTTTAACAGTAAAACAAACTCATCGAACTATCATCATCAGCAGCAGCAGCCCGAAGACGTTAACAGCTGGATATAGGCCTCGTAGGTTTATTGAAATACTTTAAAATCCAAATATTTTATCGCGCTAATCGGAGTACTCAATCAATCGTTTGCTTTTTGATAGCATGAGGGGGCAAACGAGAAGTCCGAGCATTTTAATTACTAACGACGCCTATGTACGTTCGCATGATTGTTACGCACATGCGTTTCCCTCCTACCATCCCTCCCACCACCCAATGGGCCACCAGCTAAACATAATACTCATGAAACCCGACATCAACGCTGTCACTTTACGCCGGTATCAAGTGAGTGAGAGGCACTCCCCCGTTCGTGTGAAACCAATTCCGTTGCAGAGGAGGATGTAGTGTCATGCAACGTGCATGGCACTGTCTCCTCATATACAGTTTGATACTACCTATTCCTTAAATTATGCAACATCACACCTAGATCTCGATGTCCACAAAACCTATCAATTACTCACATGCCGGAACAAATACTCAATAACAAGTATGAATGGTTTGGGATCGCAACATTAGTTTTGGAAATAAGTTTGAAATTGCGTGCTCGGAGATAACCCGGCGCTCGAGGTCCGCTAACTTCCTAGCATTTGTCACATGTGCGATGTTAGTGTGTGTTGGGACTTTGTGCAAGATCATCATCTTTTTTTCAAATTACATATAATTTTGAATGTTTATTTGTGTAAGTCTGCCACATAATTGAGATAAAAAGTGATTTTACTTGTGCAAATGTTTTATTTGCAGACATACATTATTCAGAATAGCTTACTTATGAAGAACATAAATTATTTCCTAATCCTAGCCGAATTTTAATATATATAGCACCGAACATGTATAATTCCCTTTTTACTATTACCTGTGGCAGTATAGATATTATAGGTTAGAGTTTCAATAAATAAACAATCTATAAATTGAGCATAAATCAGTAGTCCGTATGGTAAACAAATAAATTGTTTCCAACGCCCTGCTAGGAGCAGGACAGACAACCGTTTTGTGTTATTCCAATTTATTTTATAACAACACCTTAAACGAAAGAAAATCTTATTACAGCAGACCGAAACACAAATAGAAAATTCTATCAAAGTGATATCGTTAAATAAGAAACCCCAATCTTACCTATCCTGTGAATGGCTATTACGCCTCAACCCTTCCATCTGATAAGAAACGCAATCCACCTTTAGCTCTCCTATCTCTGAGATATCTGGACGCCGATCCGTCTCCGTCAAATGTTCTTATAACTGCGATTGTGTTTTGTCGTTACTTACGAATATATTCTTGAAAAACTCCATAGAATATAAAGAATATTATATAAGGTCTTCGTTTCGAAATATCACGTTTTGGTGTTTCTAGAAGGAGTAAAAGTATATACCAAACCTGACTGATTCATATATCAAGGTATTTTTATAACTGCGGTTGTGTTTCGTCGTTACTTACGAATATATTCTTGAAAAACTCAATAGAATATAAAGAATATTATATAAGGTCTTCGTTTCGAAATATCACGTTTTGGTGTTTCTAGAAGGAGTAAAAGTATATACCAAACCTGACTGATTCATATATCAAGGTGCCGCCAAAATCACTTATCTAGAAACTTGAATTTTTGTATACGGTATTCATGATTTAAGTGAGCTCTAAGAAAGGATTTTCAGATATTAAACCCCATAGGGGTGATATAGCGGGGCGTTTAATTATAATGGGTATAACATAGTACTAGCCTTCTTATGTTAATGTATTTTTATAAAGTCAGCTGACCGATGAGCTAAATAATACGTGCAATACCCGTTTTACAGAATTTAATGAGTTCTTCAATAAAGAAACTTACAAATTCTCTACAGAATTTTTATTTACTAATTTATTATTGCGACATCTGTTTATGTATTCGAGAATAATCTTTTATTGACATTATTACTTTTATATTTTCTTTAATCCACATTCATAATTTTATTATTTTAATTGTAATTTGTAGATATGTTACGTACTCATGCTGTATACACCTGTAATTAACATACAATTGTAAACATGACCATGAAAATAGTTGTAAATTGTAATAAGTAATTTTTATATTTGTTGTTGGTGGAAGGAAAATGAAATAAAAATAGAATTATATAAATTGACAGTAAATTACGTGCACCATTTGTTATAGTTAACGAAACCACCGAAATGTTAATAAGGTTTGGATAGCATAACTTCTGCATGTAGCTGTAACTTTACGTGACTTTAGCCCCTGGTGTCCGAGGGGCCTAATTGCTAACAGATCTGAAGCACTCCAGGATAGACGGCCGATGGTACACAGGACCGGTGGCAGTATTTCTGCCCCTTACACAATATAAATAAATAATAATATTTTTAAATACATTACATTGACCTATTAAATTATAATATTAAGTGTACTTATATTTAATTTATTATTTCTAAACGAAAATAGATTGAAGGAAGAATCTATACTTATTATAGAAACAAAGTCTCGAAAACCTTCCTGTCTGTATGTGTTAAGTTTTCTCAAAATCTACAGAACGAAACTACATACGAATATCACTAAGACCGAGTGATGCCTGAAGAGGGTTTTAGTGTATAATTTGCTGGCCCCTATTATTCACGATCAAAGCAGAAACTGATCGCTAGCATGTTACAGATTATGAAGTTAAAGGAAGTAATGAAACTATTTTACAATTTTTTGTTAGTAACAAGGAATATAGAAGGTGGGAAAATTTAGTATCGAACAAAACTTGAGTCAAGAAGCGGGATATATCTTTACCACAGCCCAAACTGTCTCGAACTCACGTAAGCCATTACGTACAAACTAAACGATCACCGGACCTCATTACTGGCGCTTAACTCTCCCCTCGCTGTGAGAAGGGGAGGGGGATGGGGGGGAGAACTAAGTGACTCCAAACGGAAATAAAGGTGCACGCGACTGGAGGTAATGTTAATTGAATTTCTGCAGACGCGTGGCTAGTGATGGGCGCCGGAGAGTTTATTAACGCGCAACGTTTTTAGTCCTACACTCATCGTACATCGGCTACGTCTACTACGCCAGTGTAGCAAATGGCATATGTCTGACGTTGTACGTATTTTTGGCATAATTTGTACATAAAAAATATTTGAAATAAAGTATGGGATTATAACATCAGTTTGTTTAATTGACAAGCAACTTATTGCTTACCTTCACATTCAACTTTATGCTTTATGCGTTAGGAAAAACGTTATGTAAGTATAAATTTGTTAAAGTAATTATACAAAATAACCTATTAAGTTTCTTTTATACGATTTATTTTGACAGTCACTATTCTTTTTTTAATTTTTACAGTATGTATAACATATTGATATTCGAAATATATACTCCAAAACTAGCGATATTGTAACATTTTCAATTAAGAAGTCATAACTGCACATCCCTAAATGGCCCGTCGAGTGATACCTACGCTACGCGACCGCGCCACGCAAGATTAAACGTCATGAACCGTCAGATATTTCCACCAGAAGTAGGGGGGCATAATTAGAAATGCAATACCAAACAACGTTATCACAAAGGAATAGGGTACTCTTTTGTAATACAACAAAATGCACACACTTTGCGAAGCAATAGTCACCTGCAGAAAACAACTTTTAAATATGACAATGGACATTTTCGTAGGCAATTTATATTAAGTGACAATGGGTGAAATTATTTTAATAACAATTATTGTTATTTAAAAATGCCAGGCTCATTGTAGCTTATTGTTATATATTACCAGATGTGTTTATTATTCACTTAATACACTTATTTAAAATGAAAAATGAATTAACTATTGAATACAATTATGACATTAATTGTATATTAAAATAATAATTTATAACCAAACTAAGAACCAGGGTAACCGACATAACCCCGTGAATCAGCAAGCTGAAGTGGCAAGGGGAATTGCTCGCAGAACCAATAACCGTTGGGGAAGAAGGGACGAGGCCCCGCACCAGAAGACGAAGTGTTGGACGGCCTCCTACCTGGTGTACTGACGGCTTGGCCTATTCGTGACCTATGGTGCTCGCTCTATAGGGGAGGCCTATGTCCAGCAGTGGATGCCGTTCTGCTGATGATGAATAAATAATAAGAAGTATTTGTTTATTGCACGCCAAAAATTGCTTACAAGATAATTAAAGATATTAAATTCCAATGCACACCGATGTTATCGCTTCAGAGCGATATCTACCAGACAACCACCGTATGAAACATGTATCGCTAGGAGGTAGGGGCGTGCCAGCCACAAACTAATATATATATATAAATTAAAAATACAATAAATTGGATGAAATCTGAGCTAATCCAATCATACTGTGTTAGGATAAAGTCAATCGCGAAAGCTTTGGAAAAAAATTTACAACATCAAATTTTTAATCAAATTTGTATAGGAATTTTGTGGAGGAATTGTTTTAGGAAGAGATAGTGCCATGCGTAGTGCATGACACTACATCCTCCTATGCAACGCAATAGGCACGGCCGGCGAGGTACCTCTAGCTCTGCACGCTATATATATATTTATATACTAGCTGACCCGGCGAACTTTGTTCCGCCTTAATGGCAATAAATACGCAGATTGTGTTCTTTTTTATTGGAAAAAATACAAAAAAAAAAAAAAATATCTACATTAATCATTCATTATTATTTCTGTATTTTAGTACATAGGTTGCTCTTCACTTAAGTACCCTGTGATAAACGACATTTTTTCTTTTATTATCAGGCGCAAAAACAAACAACGCAGATGGTCTTCCGACCCGTGAACATGCCACGTATAATGGACCATGGGAAAAACATGAATGTTCTAGAGTTAAACCACAAACTTTTAGGGATTGGCCTTGTGATTTGTGGATGGTCATGGAAAATGCAAGACGTATCGGAAATTGAAGTCTTTTAAATTCAAACGGCATATCGGTTGGGATCATCGGGATCCTCGGAATGAGAACTTCCTCACCTTTGAATTCTCCTATCATTATCGTAGCGTAAATTACATTGTTCATCAATTTACTAGCCACCAAACGCGTACCGTTGCACAGTTTTGGTTGGTTTATGTTTCGAAGCATGATAACTACGGAGCCAACCTTTAGGCGTAAATTGTGCGGTGGTAAGCCAGGCACGTCCAAAGAGTTTAAAAATTCAATTGGATAGTTGGTGGCTTCATCTTCATTTGTGACGTAGTCAATAGATTTGAATAAATGCATTGTTCCAATGATCTTATTTTGAATTATGTAGTTCAGGTCATCTACATCTTTATTCTTAGCCGCTAAAATTGCTCGCTCATTCAAACATTCATTATTTTTGTAGTTAGAAATAATATTTGGAAATACATTGTTGATAAGTTCGTCTTTTGATGAGACAAAATTACAGAAATTATTTGGAAATTATATTAATCCGCTCGATTCATCGACAGGTACTTGACCATTACCGATAGTCAGCAATTGCTCCGAGAAATCTTCAGCAGATGTATCATTAAGCAATGTAACTCTCATGTTTGTTGTCAGCTGCAGTTTCTTCACATAGCGCCATAGATTTGACGATTTGAGGCAAGCGTCTATTTTATCGGCAGCCGTAGATCTTTGAATTACTGGCAGTTTTTGGCGGAAATCGCCAGACAGTAAAATCATTGCTCCTCCAAAACATCTCGAATCCTTGCGTAAATCTTTTAATGTTCGGTTAAGTGCTTCTAATGCACGTTTACGCGCCATTGTGCATTCGTCCCAGATGATGATTTTCGATGCCGCTAAAACTTTGGCCATTGCTGAGTATTTTGCAATATTACACGTTGATTCTTCAATAGTTTGAAGATTTAACGGTAATTTGAATGCTGAATGAGCCGTACGGCATCCTTCTTACAATGTGGTTGCTATTCCAGAAGAAGCAACTGCAACCGCTATGTTGGATCTCGCCCGAACAGTTGCTAAAACTAATGACATAAGGAATGTCTTGCCAGTTCCACCAGGGGCATCTAGGAAATATAAACCACCATTTTCATCAGCGATTGCCTTCATTAAAGTATCATGAACCTTTTTGTTGTTTCCTTTTGTTGGTAATTCAACAGGGGTACATTCCTTTGAACTACAAAATCAAATTCCTGGTGATCATATTCACGTTCCCTTTCCAATTCTCGATTAAATGCGTCATTCATTTCACGATTTGGCGCTGGCATTCCTAACCTGATTAATAAATTACCGCACATGAGGTAACACATATCTTCGATAAAGCACGATTATATTTCTCCTCATTCATCTCAATATCGTGCTTTCTGGAACTGACACGAATTTGATGTAAAATATCTTTTGACATACTATCTTTGTATTTGTGCCACAGGTTACATGGGTTTGATGGAAAACATGTCGAAATTATGATAGCGAATAATGTGCGTATCTGACTTGGAGATGCAGGGATAGTGACTTCAGCGATTGTCGTATCTCAATGGGTATCGTTTTCTAATAAGTACAATTCTTCACATGCAGCACTATATGTTCGGAATGTTACACCATTAACAGTTCGTAGTGTCTCAAATGAAGTTGGACCACGCACATTTACCA
>JAFELO010000106.1:825391-857372 GCA_017140195.1 Eumaeus atala | reverse complement strand
GAGCTCTCTCACCTCGTAGAGGCGTGTGAGCTCCTCGCTGTTCAGGCGGTCCAACCGCGCGTGGTATAAGCAGCCGGGTCTTCCGCCTCTCGCCGGTATGTGCCGGACGAAACGCACCGGGAAGCCCAGGCCCCTGAGCTCTTCGGCGATGCACTCTGTGTCCGTCCCCACTGGCAGACCTCTAATACCCACCTTGGTGGGGAGGTCTGAGGGTGGGGAGTAACAGTGCCACTGCACCGCCGGGTTGTCCTTAGTCAAGGACGTCAGTAAGGCCTGGACTGCCCGGAACTCCTCCGCCGACTGTGCCAGGAACCTTATACCCCTCCCAAAGGGCCGGGCGTTGGGTGCGTGCCCCGGCACGTCACGCAGGGTGCGGGAATGCCTCTGCCAGTCTGGCAGAAACTCCACAACTATCGGAGGGTACTCCGATAGTCTGCGCGGCGGCTGGGACTCGCTGGGGTTGCGGACCGTGGTAGGCGGGGATGGGGATGTGGGGTGGGGGTAGGGACGCTCCTAGGGGTTACCTTCTTGGGGCTCTCCAGAGCGGCGGCGAAGCTGCGATATCGCGTCACGTCAACCGATCCGCTGGAGAAGGCAGGCTCGACGTCCCCTGCAGACACAGCTGTCGAAACGGAGGCGGAGGCGACTCCCGGCGGCGTCGACGAGCCATTTCCGACTCGCGAGCCACAGGTGATGTATGCAGTGATTCGGGCGGGTCGTGTGCGGATAGGGATTGCGATGATGATGAGGCGGCGGTCGAGTGTGAATCCTCCACTGCGACCAGCTTGGAGGGTCCCTCGGCGGGCGAGGACGCCGCGCGCTTCTGCGGGCGTAGCTCCTCCAGCTCCGCTAGGAACTCCTTCCTCTCCTCACGATCACCCGTTCAGCCTTCTTCCGTGGCTTCTTCACGATGGTGGTAGGTCCTCCGTTGGACTCGCTGTTCTCGGCCCCGACCTTTCTTCAAAAAGGTCGGGGAGTATGTCGCGCGATGCGGCTTCGGACCTGTTGGGCCTAGGTCTCCTCTAATATACAGACTATATGTATACAAAAAGCTCTTTGGCTTCGTCCGAGTTCTAAACACGGCACGGAATAACAATTATTCCGGACCGCGTTCCGAACAAGGACGAGAGGGCTGGGGCGCAAGCGGGACGACACTATCTCTCCCTCACCTTCCGGCAAGAGAGGGACAGCAGGCGTTTCCGAGTGCGGTAGTGGGGACCGTGTAGACTAATGTTACGTCATAGGCCTTTGAAAGTTGTCAAGCCGTAGAGTGACGTTAGACCCCAGAGGATACGCGTGAGTGTATAATTGAAGGGCACTTAAACTTGCTATCACGATATTGACAGCTTTTTGCTGTATTCATTTACCTTAGTGTAGTAGTATGTGTATGGCGCAGTGTGTTTTCTTACAATGTAAGTCTTTTTTATTTATTTTATTAAATTAAATTGTTACATAAAACTGATTTTACGTATTTTATCGCGGTTTGCCTAATTGTTTTACGAACCTTAATCATCTGTAGTATATAGGCACTTAAGTTATTTGTCTACTACGAAGATCACAAGAACACATCGCACATTGGGAAAAAAAGTCAGCGAGGAAACATATACCAAAGAGTGTAAGAGTGGAGGTGGGGTACCCAATGATCCTACGTCTCACTTATGATAACTAGTCAGGGCCATTACAGACAACGCTCATTAATCATTAGTACGATGACGATTTAATGGCACAATATTATAAATGGATTGAGTCTATAAATATTTCTGAGGCAGTAATCTCGTTACATCGGTTATTCCGAGCGACATGCGGTTGAAGGTAACAGTCTAATTCTATTATATGTAAGTACGATAACAGAAATAACATTCACTAATATATAATAATTGATTATCACTAGCCTATTATAGGTAATAATGTAAGGATCGTGATGTATACGTTCTGTCTGCCTACCCCATGAGGGAGCTGGCGTGAAGATGTGTTATTATAGGTACATAAGTGACACTCTGTTTTTCCAGCACAAAGCGTATGCTAGGTCAATACCTATCGTCGTGTCGATCCGAAATATTTATATTTTTGCTGTCCGATTTCGTATCGGAAAAATCAGTAAGTCGTCTATATAGAATTGTCCTGGTAAGGGTAACGTCGTCGTTGTCTAGGGGGCTGAGCCGGTTTCCGCGTTGGGCACTCACTAGGCCGGGAGCTGGCAGAGGAGTTGGAGCCTCCCGCCGGTATCGGAGTTAAGGGTGAACGAGGCAGCTGGTCGGCTCTGCGACGCATTCACTGCGGTCTGCAAAGCGGCCATGCCGCCCGCGAAGTGTTTGTCCCAGCGGTGGGCGCTCTATTTGTGGACGGCCGAATTATCCGGCCTCCGGGCCGCCTGCAAGGGGGCGAGGAGGCAGTACACCCGGAGCAGGCAGAGACGCCCCCAGGACGTCGAAAGGGACGACAGGCTGCGCAGGATCTACGTGGAAAAGGTGAAGATCCTACAGCAGGCCATTAGCCGAGCCAAGGAGGAGGCCCAGCTGGAGTTAGTATGGGATCTCGTGAGGGATCCCTGGGGCCGACCGTACAAGTGGTACCAAGTCGGCCACCGTCACGGAGATGCTCCAGCCGGACCAACTGGGGAGGATCGTCAGGGAATTGTTCCCCGACACACCCGTAGTCTTCATGCCTCCCAGGCTGGCTCGGTAGATGTCTGAAATGGAGGCGATTCTGACTCGCCTCCAGAGTAAGAAGAGGGCACCGGATCCAGACGGGGTGCACGGGAGAGTGCTGGCGATCTCCCTCGTACACCTCGGGGTTAGCCTCCGGAAATTTTTTGACCGCTGCCTGCGGTCTGCCCTGGGGCATGGAGAGAGCGTCGGCTCTGCCTGCTTCTAAAGGCAGGGCGGACCCTGGACTCGGATCGTCGGTTCGACCGGTGGTGCTGCTGAACGAGACTGGGAAGGCTTTAGAACGGATTGTGGCCTCCCGTCTCGTTCAGCATCTGGGGGAGGGCACGGGACCCGGACTCTCTGATTCGCAGTTCGGGTTTGGAGCACACCGGTCGATGATCGGCGCTCTCAAGCGCCTTCGCGCGGTGACGGGGTTGTTCCAAAGGGGTGAGGTGGTGGTCGCGGTGTCCTTGGACATTGCGAACGCATTCTTTAGTCTCCCCCACAGCGTGATACGAGGGACACTGGTCTTTTTTAAGGTCGCAGAGTGGCCCTCGAGAACCGGTCGGGGTCTGAGTGCTGCTCCTATGTCCTCAGATAGGAGGGCTCTCGGCCTGAATCCCTCGCACGATGAGATCCTGCGGCTCCGCCGGTTAGGGCATGTGGCGTTAATGCAGAGATGGGGGGAGGACTTGGCGCGGCAGTCGTACGGTAGAGAGAGATAACAGCTGCTTTGCGCCCGGTCCTCGAAAGGTGGATGCGCCATAGGCGCAAACCCCTCACCTTCTGTCTGACGCAGGTGCTCACGGGGCATGCTTGCTTCGGTGAGCATCAGTGACGGACGGCCTACAGAGAGCCGACTTGGTGTCACGATTGTGACGCGGCGGTGGACTCGGCCCAGCACACTCTCACCATTTCAATACGGTACAGAAATAATATTTGTATGTAAATACACGATGAAAATGGCTTGTTACTCTTTTCGTTTGAAAATTGCAATGTAAGAGTCTAAATTCATTTGTGTATGTTCCAAATTGAATTATAAAAACTAGTTAGTGTAAAAAGTAATTACGAAACAAACTCAGCTCTAATTAGATGTCTCTTGATTAAAATAAAAATACGTAAAGTAAATGATTTCAAAGTACATAAAAGGGATGTTGGTTCGCTTTGTGTCTTTTACCGTATTTTGCATGAGGAGTGTGCCGAGCAATCGTTCGGCTTAATACGGGAATTATGCTGTTGATAATTCCATCTTTGGACATCGCAACAGAACTCTTATGTTCCACGCCCATTACCTTTATGTCCGTGAATTCACAACAGTACGGTTTAAACGCCACTTTTTACTGCGCACAACTGTACTGTGAGACTTTTTGCCTCCCTCGGTATTTACGATCCTATACGACGTAGAGGTCTTTAAGAAAAGAGCATATCTATTCCTTAAAGGCCGGCAACGCGTCTGTAAGACGCCTAGTCTTGCAGATGTCTATGGATGGTGGTAGTCACTACTCACCTGGTCGTTTGCTCCCTATCTCATAAAAAAACAGGTCCAGAGGATCATGCGATCAACAAAAAGGGTTGAAAGCCGTGGAACAAAACTTCATTAATATGCGGATTTTTTTATAATAATCGGAGTCTTTTTAAGACTACCGACACCCATGAAAATCCACAACAATGTTATAATGATGGATTGTCTTGCTTCTTCATGGGCCACAGGCCACACAGAAACAGCACGTAACGCGACACCAATGATGTCACTTTAGGCGGTAGCGTATAGACATATTTTAATATCTTCCGTGCAGTTTTCATTAAAATTTCACGCTCTCATTGTTGTAACAGTGGTGGGTACATCCGCAACGTAATGCATGATTCAGCCCTTTGAATTCATTTTAATTAACTCTCATGTGCACGCTGAGATATTTTGTAATTTTGTAACAACAGTGTACTGAGCGCTAGCGTCGTAGTGCCGGTGCGGTGTAGATCACTGGGCGAGGGGCCCGCGACCGACGACCCGCTACAGACAAGGTGCAATGTTACGTGTACTGGAGAACCGCTCCGCCTCACCTTAGCTTGTATAAGATGTTATTGTATAAAAGTGTATCACGTACGACATACGAGTAAGGAGTAGTATCGTTGCAGCAATGGGGCCGAATTGTTCTGGCGAGGTACCCCTCGTTCGCGATTACCAATTCCATGATTTAAAGAAATGTGCAATGTAGTGTAGTACATCTGTTAAACACGTCACAGCCAGTCATGTGTATTTAGTAGGAGTCAGTGCCATGCTCAGAACGAGTATTCACGGTTATTATAGCGGTATAGCGGCAACTGGCTAATTTGGAGGAGAGGTGGAAAGGAGGACAACACACCTGTATGACAATAATAATGCGGACGGGTATGAGCGTCGGTATTTATCAAAAGGCTCCGATATCTCGTGTTCCCCCGTAATGTATAAAATTTATGTAATTGATCATAAAATCCTACTCGAAGTATTTTTATCTCAATCAAACCCTATCTCGAGTATTTTAGGGTGGCGAAACATTTGAAGATCTGAACACAATTTCCACACGCCCTTGACATTTACTTCAAGCTGATCATAAATAAGCCAGAGCTAGTTATCATCTGGTCATGTCGTACCCTTTCGACTACTCTTGCACTTCTTGCCAAAAAAGTAAATTTACCATTCTTTGCTCCTAAAAGAATTATCATCAATAACACACTATCAGCCCAATGAGAAACTCGTTGGGCTGATAATAATAGAAATATACGACGCAAGTTATGAGATAATGTATTTAAATTAATTTTATGATATTGTATTTAAGTCACTTTGATGTCATTATTCTCTGGAAAGACCGATAGAAACTCCCACGCCTCTAAAGCCAACGACCCCTGGCTCGTCAGCTGTACGGGAGAGTAATAGTCGCCCGGTCTCGTACTTATATAATAGGAAGTTGAATGACAAAATAGGTCAAATTTGAGGTACTAAGCTCTAAAATATTGTACAATGTCATACAAAACACTCTGTATATAAGACTATATATCCGTCCCGGATTCGCATAGATATTTTCAAAAATATGGCAAAAGTCACTGATTTTCGAAAATGCAATAATTATTTTTTTATTTTGGATTCGTAAGCATTATACTTTCTGGTGACAAGAAATTCAATTTACGACAACCAGTTATCAATAAATTTTGTATCTATATAAGGATTTACTTTGATATTTTTCACACCTTTGCATTGGTTACATTGTTGAAGTTTTCATAATGATCTATGACGTTTCTGAAAATGTTATATAGCCTATGTTCATAGAATATAATGTACGATTCTAACGGTGGAAGATCCTTTTCAAATCGTCCCAGTAGTTTCGGAGATTATTTAATACAGACAAACAAGCAATCAAATGCTTCGTCTTTATAATGTTAGTATATGTAGCTTTGTCCATGGACACACCACAGCCAGTCATTAAATAATTAATAATACTAAGCACAAGTTGCCGCAAGTGGTTCGCGGTGGTGAATCAAAGGCCTGTTAGGTACTCAATTTACCGACGCCCTTGAAATTTATTTCACGTTGGTATTTTTTTGTAGTTTATGTGAAACCGAGGAAGTGAAAGGTTTTTCACGACTTCGAGTATATAAAAGTACTTACAGCTCGCACAGGCATGTCCCACAAGTGGTTGGCGTTGGCGGGTCTAAGGTCGCCTGATTTGTACCCAATTTACGGACGCTCTTGACTTTTTCCTACAAATCCGTCCCGCACAAACATGACCGGCCACCGTAATGGTTATTTTATACGGCGGGTCTAAGGGTCTAAGACTTTTTTTAGAATAAGGGCTCGTCAACTCTCCGACTGATTAGTCGGAGAGTTGACGGATGACGGGTGCGTGAGTGAGTGACTACCGAGTGGTACCGCCCTGGCCATGCCGGCCTCATACACTACCTCTTACAAAAATCTATTAGACGGACCAGGTGACAGTGATTGAAAGAGGGACAGACACCCGCGGTTTTCCCGCAGGTGACAAGGATGCATCCATATAGCTATTTAATATTAGCTATAGTAACTATTAATGTCCCGGGAACTGGGTCTCCTCGCCTCTAACGAGGGGGGCAGCTAGCGAGTGACAGCTAAAGAGCGACAGCTAAATTTGGCCTTGCATTGTCGTGGGGACTGGAAGAGCGCGTTGAGCTATCATGACTGGGGCGAACCCTCCCCCCTTCCACCACGGGCGGGTGGTACGACTCGCGCGCGGTCGTCGTGGTTAAGCTAACCGGTACGGCGGTTTAATTTGAGCTCGTTGGCAAAACGCGTAAGGTACTGAAATTATATCCTACGAGTGCACTAACATCGTCGTTCTGACTATTCGGAGTGGAACGTGTGTGCTATTGACCGTCATGATGTGAGTGGGGAGAAACGCTTTTGCATTGTGGATGTTTGTAATCGTAAATCACTTAGCACCGTGTCGTATTAGCATCGGAAGACTCCTGGTTGTACTAGAATTGTCTGCTTCAGCAACGCAGCTAAGTCCTACCACAATTAGCATCTAAGAACAAAAGCTGACAGTTGTAATGTCAGGCTAATTGGACGGAAATGCTAAGTGTTAGTCGTCCACCCTTCTATTTGTACATTAGCATTTATATTGAATTGCCACCGTCCATATTACGATTATTATAAATATAATTAAAATATAGTTGGCATTTTAAATCGTAATTATACGAAATTGATGTATTTAAGTTTTGTATTGTCGATGTACCAAAAATAAGCCTGAATTAATAGTGAAAAGAAATATGTTAAAGTTT
This sequence comes from Eumaeus atala, assembly GCA_017140195.1. Lineage (NCBI taxonomy): Eukaryota > Metazoa > Arthropoda > Insecta > Lepidoptera > Lycaenidae > Eumaeus > Eumaeus atala. The sequence continues at coordinate 849,936 of JAFELO010000106.1, read as the reverse complement.
AAGTATTACAAGTAAAACTACATTTACGGATTTTATCGCAGTTTCAGACGTAGATGTTTCAGCAGCTTTTCAGCAACCATGTAACGGCTGGACAGAGGTGACAAATGTCACAAGTTATTTGAAGTACCCGATTAAATATAATTTTTTAGTTGTTCCGACTAACGCTAACAGTACTTATTATATCTTGCTGCCTTACCGTGTTATTTTTAGTTTTTAATTTAATTATGCTTATCCCAAGCGTAGGGAGAAACATCCATTTTCTCTATTGAAATTTTGATCGTCCTTGGAAAGAATAGGTGTTTTCTAGTCAGGATTTGCGATTTATCAAATTTTACGTAATGCCGGGGGGCTACAGCATGCTAACAGACCGCAGAACACCGGTACAAAATCAAATCAACAAATATAATGACATGAATCTGTACGCTATGTTGTTAACTTTACACAAAAACTAATAATATTATATTTTACGATGCTGCCAGCTTGTCTACATATATTTAGATTAGCTCCCAATTAGTGATGTGATATTAAACATATATTGAATCATTAAGCCTCTATAGACTATTATGTATACTGTAATCATTGCCACTTGATAGGACATATTAGATTATAAGTCTAAATCGAAGATCAAAGGCACGAAGAGAAACACGAGACATTAGAGACACGTGACGCTTCAAAGCTTCTTCAGGAGTTGGAATAATAAAAATAAATGTGCCCCATAAGAAAGCGCCGAAACTTCGTGGTGGATGGCATTTTTTTGGAGTTTTTTTTATTGACGAGTGATGTTCGAAGTTCAGCATTGCGCTTACTGATTTATTGACTTACTCTGTTCACATCTGTCGTCTTGCTCCCAAGCTTATCATTTGTCACATCTTGAGACTTTCAGACTTGTATGGGTTCGTGTATCCTCCATTCTCATCCTTTAATGGATGAGAGTTCTGGGATAAAAAAAGTAACGAATCTAACTCCTATATTTTATGATCGCACGAAATTGTGTTCTATTTGGCCATCGATTAGCTTTTATTTACCCGACTGCAGGTCCCTCCCTACCTGACGCAGGAGGGTAGTTTTTCCAACATATATATATGTCTATGTTCCATGCTACAGAACAAACGGCTTCACGGTTCGGATATCTTTCGATTTATTTTCATAACTCTTTTTAATTTTATTTATTTAACTCGACAATGCGTCAAGTCTAAACCTTAATTTATGGAGCAAAAACGTAGTGCTACAATCAGCATTATTTAATTTTTCTGTATCTCCCAAACTAATCAGAAGCTCGTGTCTCAGGAGATTGTTTTTGGTGGGTATACAGCTTATTAGCAGACATCTGTACAAATCTGTACAATATTTCTTAAGATAATATTTATAAGCTGTTTGTTTTTGTGAACATGTACATAAAGTTAGACGAATTTTAACATTTTAAACATAGCCCATGCTGCAAAACATGGGTAGGTTAACAATTTCACATTAGGCTGTTTTTACAGAATAAGGGGTCATACGAGAAATCGAAGCCTTTTGATGACTACCGACGCCCATGGACACTCGCCTGATTTACTACACAGATGCGTTGCCCTCCTGTTATTTCCCCCTCCCAATGGACCACCGGCTAGTCACGAACGGCACAAAACGCGACAACGACGCTGTCACTTTACGCCGGTATCAAGTGAGCGGTAGGTACTTCCCCAATCGTGCCGGCCCAATTGCGTTGCAAAGGAAGATGTAGTGTCATGCACCATGCATGCACTACATCCTCCTTTGTTGTTGTTTTATTTGGTTAGAAATATCCATTCTTTAGAACCTTGGACAAGACCCTATTCCCAAGATTCCACATTTTCAAACAGTCTACATTTGGACGACGTCCAAGTAACAGTTTGTTTCTAAATGTATATTTTAATTTTAATTAAGTCTCCAGTGTAGCGCCATTTGCATCGGACGTTCCGCGAAATAGCATTTGAATACTTTTTGTTTCCTCGCTCAATTACGACGAATGTACAAATTCAGTGTAAATAAAATCGACATTCACTCGAGTTTTAAACGTTAACTCGACAGATGCTTAATTTGTACATACGAACGAATAGTGTTGGTGAGAATCATGAAAACAAATCGTTTCCGTTTCACTTGAACCCATTAATAATTTAAATTAGGTTGTGTAATTTTAATCTCTTGTACGGATGACGTGCAAGCTGTAAAGTAGCGCCGTACGACCAGACACATTGCTCTTGTTTACACAATGTTGGTCAATTACTACTCCAGGTTTATTCGGACTTACAATGCCCGATACATTGCCCTCCTTTTCACCTCCGATGCATTGCCCATAGTAATTATGCTGATGTTCATGGGCGTGGGTAGTCGTGGAAGGGCTCCGATTTCTCGTTTGTCCCCCTATACCATATAAAAGGGAGTAATTTCTGAGGAAGGTTTTAGTGTACAATTTGTTAAAGTTATTCAGAAGCGAAAGCTGTATCGCTGGTACAATGGTTAGTACAATATGTTTAGCCTGTAATCGGCTTGTGGCCACGGCCCGTCGACTGATACACTTTTTTTGTTAACGCAGGAAACGCATTCACGCGGCTGCGCTGGCCCTGGATGGGGTCCAGTGGTGTGTGGGGCTCGCGGCACGTCATAATGCCGGATACTAATAAAAACCACAGCGAGTGCCATCAGTGCCGAACTTGGTGATGCTAGTCAACCCCTTAAGGGACCGACGCAACCTCCACAGATGGGGTTGGCCCCGCACCACAAGACAAGCCCACCAACTTTAGGACAGTTCAATGGTGTGAGGTTTGACGATTGACACCCTACCCAGCCCAAGTGCGGTGAAAAATCATAAATGGGTTTCCACAAAAGAAAAGAAGCCTTACAAGAGTTTAATTTTAATTTGTTATAGCCAATTTCACTGCGTCGCTACGACGCCTACGGGCGCGCTACGAAATGGCTACGGAACGAATTTTCACAATAAAGACACATGTTGAAATTGAACCATTTTATTTCAAAGGTATGGTTATTCTGTCAAGTTACGCGTAGTTTATAAGACTCTGGTTTCCCTAATAATTCTAACTTATATAGATGTTCCAGGTATATTTACATCACCTGGGTTATCTCTATGAAACTAGACCTGGTGATCTAGCAACAAAAATGTTAAGTACCTAATGAGGTTGCCCGGGTTGTGCAATTAATTTGTTATTCATTTTTTTTTCAAATTTCGTAATATACGTATAGATAAAAACTAATCAAGAGCGAGCTGGAGTCGCCTATGAAGAGTTCCGTAGCATAAAACAATGAATTAATCTTTGACTAAAATGTCTGTTACATCCGGAAAGACAGACGGACGAAGTTGTGAATTTTTTTTCTATTTGGTTACGAAACCCAAAAAAGCGTTTATCATGGCCGTGACACAACAGATAGATTGGTATCTGAACAATAAGTCTAATGTAATATTTGTTCCGACCTCTTTGGTTTTCAATATTTTAAGTACCACACACAGTTCAAAAAGCGACAGTGTGACATCTCTGTGCACCCGGGCCTGGTTACTTTCGGGTTGTCTCGGATTCAGGAAGTGCACTTTCGTCTGCATACCTTTCATATATATATACTTCGTCGACTGAACTCTAGAGACATGAACACCGTGGCAAAAATTATTGGTATTGTCTTAGTATATAAAATCTCGTCTCAGGATGTTTGTTTGGGCTAATCTCTAAAACTACTGGACCGATTTGAGTGAAAATTCCCATAGATGTGTAACATTGTGTAACTTAAAATATAGGCAATATTTCGATTATCCATCACAATATTTACATCGCGACACGCGGCCCGGCTAGCCAGATCCCCTAAAAGCATATTTAAGAAATAAAAATTAAAAAATGAACTACTTATTAATGGAGAGAACGATTTAATATTTTACGTCATCATTTCAAAATGTAATTGATTTTATTATAATTTAATTTATTTGTATATAATTTAATAAATACATTTATTATAATATACTACCGCGAGGCGCGGTCTGGTCAGCTAAATCTCCTAAAAACACATAAATTAACATGAAATTATTCTGTAACAAATAAGAGTAAATAAAATGATAAGGAGAGAACGATTTAATATTTTATATTTCAAACATCATTTCGAAATGTAATTCATGTTATTATAATATTGTTATGTAGCAACAATATTATATGCTTTAGGATACGTTTAGCTCGTTCGTACCGTCATAACATTTGACGTAAAATGTATAAATATAGCGCTTACGTGAATTTACTGAGAATATATTTGAAGCCTTTCAGATTTTATGTATGATCGATATCGACGTATTACGTAGCTAGGGTTGACACTTCTCCGAAATTATATATTTAGAAAGCAAATGCGGCGTCTTATAAGAGAAAAGAGCTGAATTAATTTTTTTGTTGACGGGGGGAAGCGAATTTACGCGCCAATTGGGTGGGGTCCAGTGGTGTGTGGGACTCGCGGTACATGATATAGTGCCACCAGTGCCGCTCTTGGTGAGGTGCCCCGGAACAACAATTATCAGGGCACCTCGACGGCTAGTCAGCCCCCTAAGGACCAACTCCACCTCCACAAATGGGGTTGCCCAGCACTACAGGACATCCCCACCGACTTTGGGACAGTGCAATGGGGTGAGGTTCCCATCCTCGGCCCTTGCCCCGTGCACAAAAGCACCACCTCCTGTTGCTCTTAGGTCCCCTCTTCTTAGGAGAGGGGTACCGAGAGCGATTCCTCCTCTTGATCTTTAAGCCCCCTCTTCCTATAACAGGGGTGCAAATATCCCCCTCGGTTCAATTGGCTTCGCCTGTGTTCACCCCAAGCTACTAAGCCCCACTGCCACGATAAGGCATGAACCATGGTGGGGAACCTTTTGTAACGTAATCTTTATAGTTTTTAAGTAAATTAAACGAAAAAGCTATAAAGGTTGGATCCATTACGATACATATTATGTAATATCTATTAGGTACAGAGCATTTCATATTATGATGGAAGAATACCCATTCTTTAAAGGTTGGCAACGCGTCTGCAAGACGGCCAGTCTTGTACGGATCAATGAACGCCGGTAGTCGAACCACGTGTTCGTTTGCCGCATATAATATAAAAAATGTGTGTGTATTTATATACAAGCGTTAAAGGTCATACAAACTTTATGCGACAAAAACATTTTTAAAATTATCTTTTTTCCCGTTATTTTACCTTTGTATAAACAACGACAATACAACAATAGAAAAAAGGTACATTGAAAGTTTTATATAAGTGATTAGTAACATTTTTGAAAGATTAAAATGTTGTTCAGAGTGAAGATTTTTCTTGACGGCGTGCGCGCGCGCATTGTAAAAAAAGACTCTCATCATTTCATGTTTTCCTAACGCGCTAAAAGAAGAACAAATTCATAAAAAAATTGTGTCGACCCTAATACGTTGGACGGATTAAAATGAGAGCAATAAGCCTAATGGGTTGCGCTTTATAATGGCTACAGCCAATTATTTACGAGTTGACGCATTAGTGACGGCGGTCGACACGATGCGTCAACAGCCATCAACAGAGGAACATTATCTAAACTAATAATATAAAGCTGAAGAGTTTGTTTCCTTGAACGCGCAAATTTATGGAACTATAGATTGGATTTAAAAAATATACGTTATACATTCGGAAAGAAGAGGAAGCATCCTATAGTGCATATTGTGACGCAAAGGCAAAGTATTACGCGGCTGAAACCGCAGGGCGCTGCTAGTTATCTATGTACATAACAGACCTACCTGACTGACTTCTATATAAAGGCTGAGACTAAAGTGCTGGACGTAAAAACTTGACATTTGGTACAGGGGTGTCCTGCATGGTGTAAGTAATCCTAAAGCATTTGTAATTTCACCCCTAAGCTTCTCCCTCTTCGGGGTTAACTTTGAAAAAATGCTGGCTAATGTTTCTATGGAATTCAATCATGTTACACGGGTAAAACCGCCGGGCGCTGCTTGTATGGATATAAAAATATATACGACCCCGCGATGTTTCCAGCTATAATAATAATAGTTAGATTAGCTATTATAAATAAATATATACGACCCCGCGGTCTTTCCAGCTATGTTAATAATAGTTAGATTAGCTATTATAAAAACCTGAAATGCATCCCTCCCATCTGCGCGAGAGTGGGGTCGAATCACTGTTCGACCCCGAACCTAGTCTCGTCGCTCGACTGGCACTTATAACAATCCGATGAAGCTGTACTCGGATTCTCACCGCCTCCACAACATAAATACAGATCCGAAAAAAAGACAATTTCCGACATCCGTGAACGTCCGCATAATTTTCATATTAAATTTGCACAGTTGTTGCATTTATAATTTGTACTTTGTAAACGCATTAGCGGCGGCGGTAAACACGTTACGTTTATTGTTTTACATGCAAGTAGTGTGTTTGTACACTTATTTCAGTTCGTCCGATACGCATCCGCATAAACATCCGCATTAGAATTTAAAAGATTAGATTAGCATTTCAATTATTAAGCAGGGTATAAATATTTAACATTTTTATGTGTGTTGCTCGAGCATATGTTGATTTCTGTGTTCCCCACTAGAGCCTGAAGGACAGGACGGGTTTTAACTTATATATATAACGTATATATGACTTCCGCATAACGATATGCGATGGCCTCCTTCGTCCCACCCCTTAATGGTCCACTGGCTAATCCCAAACCGCAGGAAACGAGACAACATACTCATTACTTTAGGGTATCATGTGAGCGAGAGGTACCTCTTTAGTCGTGCACGTCCGATTAGGCAGTACAGCATGATACAACCTTTGACTAATTATTACATGTACTATAAGACATACCTAAAGGCCTGCTAGTAGAACCTTGTGTCTCTACAGTCAAATTTGTCCAAGGGTCTAAGGTACCTCCCTGGTATCGCCAGATTAGCAATGCGCAACAATAACAGAAAAACAACGAAATGTATATAAAAAAGGTAGTCTCAATTTGTTTTGTTGTCTTTCTGTTGAGTATGGCCATTTTCCGCTACAGTAAATTTTATTAAAATCACATTTCGCATGGTGCGGAAATTGTTTGCCTAAAACATCAGAGCGTGGTTACATATGCAAAATTGCATGTGCATGAGAGACCCGTTTGCTTTATATTAGCTCTGTTAATTCCACTGAGAACACTGCGGCGGTGACTATAATAGACTAGTTGTGATACTGATGCTTCGCTTCATGCACTTGTGGACGAAAATTGGTGCATTATTTATAATGCGCCAAACCCGGTGAGTTTTCCTGATTACTTCGGAATGTATTTTGAGCGTATGTGTGTGTGTTACTTAACTCTCAAGTTACAATTAAATGCTTTTAATTAATTACTTCTAATTGAAACATGTAAAACCAAAGTTTATTTGCCACTTATATTCGTAACACGCTAACCGGGTTGTAAACCCTGATGTTAACATTGTATACGTAAATAAATAAATAAATCATTGTTCTGCCTAATAGTTGTGATCCCAAAATTAATAAGCAATAAAATCGCCTATCTATAAAATCTATTTTGTCCAAAACATTTCTTTTTACAATTTACCCTTACTTATTCAATACTTTGTCTCCAACACACGCTTTTCATCACCTTAGAAGCAAATTTCTTGCAGAGTGTAGGCTTCATCAAAAAACTCTTTGTAACCTCCATACAATACAATGGAGGCCACACGGCCATGTCCTTTAAATATTTTTTCCCGTCTGTTAAATGTTTCAACATGTAATTATATTTTTATTTTTCCAAATCATACTAAATCGTTATGTAGCGGTTCGTAAAATACTCTACTATCTAAATTTTAAACACACAGCACTATTAATCTGGGAGTAAGGCGTCTGGAACATACGGACGGACATGACGAAACTAAATTTTAAACACACAGCACTATTAATCTGGGAGTAAGGCTTCTGGAACATACGGACGGACATGACGAAACTAAATTTTAAACACACAGCACTATTAATATGGGAGTAAGGCGTCTGGAACATACGGACGGACATGACGAAACTAAATTTTAAACACACAGCACTATTAATCTGGGAGTAAGGCGTCTGGAACATACGGACGGACATGACGAAACTAAAATTAGTGGTGAAAACAAGATGATGATGATAACCGTGTTGACTAATCATCCAAGTACTAGCTCTATGTTTCATATCCAAATCACAATTAGATACAGATTAAGGTTATTAGCGACATTAACCGAATATTACAGTTGTTATCATTTAATTAACCATAATTAACCGATTACAGTTAATGAAGGTGTCGTAAAACTTTACATGATGATAAGCAAAGGTTATTGTTCAATCAATAGAGTTTCGCCCACTTCTTCTTGTACCATATTTTTTTAGGCTTAAGTCAAAAAAGAAAATATTACATTACTATGCGGTTGTACTATATACATTTTAAATATATAAGAACTATAAAAAGAGGATTTAATAGCGTAACTGTTTAGGTACCGATAAAGTAGACTATAAAATATGGTCCCCAACTTGGTTCAAGCCTTGTAATGGGGATGAGGCTACGTAAACCTTTTTGTTGTTGACGCAGGGGAATCTATCTACGGATGATATCTAAGGGCTCGGGAGTGCCCTCGACCTCGGCATTCGGGAGTGTAATACCGACTAAACTCCTGCAGGTGCCTTCACAGGATCTGCAGGCAACATGATCCCTCCAGCCACAGGCTGGCCTCGTGAAAAGGCCAGACTTCAGCTCCTCGAGGACTGGCCTTTCTACAGCCCCACGACGTCCTGTCTTTGAGGGTCGGGTTCCCATCCCGACCCGACACGAGTACAGGGGCGTAATTAACAGGGAGACAGTATTGCCGGATTTGCAAGATATAGTGCCTCCTTCGCGCCCCCATTCGTCGTCGAGGCTCAGTAACCCAAGACAACCTTGGGCGAAACGAATTGAACCGAGGAGTCTGCCCTTGGGTGACACAGATCATCTACACATCAGGATCTGATAAGACAAGGGGACTAAAGAGCAGGAGGAGGAGGTGCTTTTGCGTATGTGGCAAGATGCGAGGATTGTAACCTCAACGTGTACTGTTCCAAAAATGGTGGGGTTGTCCTGCAAAGGCGGCATGGATATCATTCACGGTAACTTCAGTGTGTAGTAAATGCATTTCCCCGCGACACCAAAAAATATATGCTTCAAATGTAGTGATATACATACGGAGACTAGTCTGGGTCTCGTGATATGAGCCCGGCATGTCGCCATGATCTTGTTTCTAATAGATCCGGGATTGACTCGTCTCCCTAAGGCGGTTGAGTGCTTGTGTGAGGTTTTAGTGATTGAGAGTCGAGAATCTCCATGTAGCCTTCCGGCAACCTACCCAGGTCGTCTCGATGCGAATTAATGCTATCAAGGCGTTATAAAAGTCTATGAAACATGAGAAACATGTAACTACTAAAGAGCAAACATATAAAGTAGCACATTTATGCAGTACCTATGGGATCTATAGACTGGCCGAATTGACGTTGCGTTTGGCGGCTATACAGCGCTTTAGATGTCCAGTGTCCCTTTGGAGGGGATGAGATGAAGGAGGAAAACGCATCTGTATACGCGGATTTTAATGGGCTACTAACTAATCCGATTGCTTCTTCCTATCTCTGTGCTATAAAAGAAAAGCTTCTAAAACTACCAAAAACTTTCTTCTGGTGCTTACGAGCAAATTATTTTATTATTAAAAAATGATTTATTATTCAAAAATGATATATTATTCAAAAAGGAATGCAATGCCACAGTAACGCTTTTTGGCCCATTGGAGGGGAGGAGACAATGAGGGCAACGCTTGATTTATGTTTATAGGCAGCGGTAGTCGTCGAAAAGCTTCCCTCCATTCTATAAAAACACATCAGCTATGGACTTTTAGCTTCAGCTATTGACTATGCACGTGGTTTTGTCTGTGGCGGGTAAAGGCAGGGGCTGAATGGCTACGACACAACAGGATGTAGTGCAATGCTGCTGGTCATTGTGGCCCGTCGTGGGTCGGCGCGACCGGGTAGTTACCACGATGCCTCTGCAAACTACAAGTGTACTGTCGCGTTTATTGCGGGTTGTAAGTTTCCGGTGGGTCGGAGGGGAGGAGGAAAGGAGGGAAACATATCGACATAATGTTTAGGCTGATATATACCTTTTAAAGTAAAAGGGGGCAAACGAGCAATCGAGACCTTTTAACGACTACCAACTCCCATAGACATCCATATTGTTACAATAAAAATACTTCTACGGATTGTCGCTATTAATTTAATTATTTAACTAGCCCGACGTTTCATGAGTACCTAACATTTCCATAAACTCAAGACATATCCACATTATTGTTGCTATGTCATTGACATAATTCGTTGCACTGCTTCCGTCGTGCCCTCCAAAGGGCCAACGGCCACTCACAAACCGTCGTCAACTCATCAAAATACTCCGAATCCTCCTTTACCCCCTTATGATGTACAACAGAGGGGAGATCTAGGCAGTGTTTCTTTAAGGTCTGCCAACACTCGCGGCTTCCCATTGCGTACAACTGCGGTACTTTAAAGCTTCTTCTGTTCTAATGTTTTTGGTGTGTTGCCTTCTTTCACAGAGGCCAACTGTGCGGATGGTCATGGGCAAGCTACAAAAAAGCCTCCAACGATTTATTTGGCCTTCTATGCTGTAGATTATACATATTATTCATTTGTTTGTTTAAAGTAAACTTTGGCACACGGATGGCCATTGTGGCTAGAAAATTTTATGCACATTTTTCAATAAATATGTTGATAAAGGGATGGATGCGAGTAGCAGGAGATCGGCCGTCTTGGCGTTCATTTAAGGAGGCCTGTGTCCAGCAGTGGACCGATAAGGGCTGATGATGATGATGATGATAATTGAATAAAGAACCACATTCAGCAAGCGAACATCTAGCGACTTGTTTCAACGTGATCTGTGAATAGTGTCCTTATCTGCTCTGCTTCTGGCCTTAACGACTCGCCAGCTGAAATTATACAACCGTATTAATTGCTGCCTGCCTTTTATCACTACAGATTTGCTTAATGTCTATATTTCCTCATTGTCTTCCGATACTGAGAATTCTTGCGATTTGGTTTTAGAATTATATATTGAGATCTAAATAACGGGATGCAAGTGGCTCGTGACCGTCACCTATGGCGCACTATGGGCGAGGCCTACAGTAGAGCGAGGTCCAGCAGTGGAAGTTGACCGGATGATGATGATATAGAAATCTACTTTAATGGGTTTTATCACCTTCCTGCCTGCCTACACGATGATGAGAAATAGAAGCCGGTCGTAAATGTAAAAAAAATATATAACAAATAGTGATGATTGTATAAAAATTGTTTTTTTCATCGAGTGATTATAAAGCAGTTTATTTAAATGGGCTGTCATATTCACGGGATAGCTATATTAAAAAAATGTTTAGAAATTGTCCAATATTTAATCAGCGAAAGCAATGAGTGACGTGACATTTATGTAAACATGAGAAATTAACAATCTTGTTATATCTTTTCAGGTACGAATGATTTGTAATCGTGCGCAGCATAAAGAAGCATACCTACCTACATAGCTGGTAAAGTTTGCATTATGTTCTAAAATCATTAACATCAACACCACGAGGGTTCGATGTGAGGTTGACTACACTTGGTCTCGACGTATACTCTTGATCCCCTACCCTACCAATAGCTCACTTTTATGTCATTAATTTGGCGCTTTAAAAGTATTTTGTAAAGAATATGCCAAAAAAAAAAGATTACCCAAATCTATAGCTAACACAATTATGAAAGAGGTAACATTACAAGTGCATATACACACATGATGGTAATCATATATATATATATATAAATTATAATCTGTAACAAATCCAGCTTAACCGTTAAGTAGGCAATAAACTCTCCGATAGTTGACAGGGACGAGGGTTCCAGAGCTCAATCCCTAAGACAACTAAATAACTATACTAAAAGATTCGGCTTTGACAATATCCTTTGGTAAGATGTAATTCGCTTGCGTAATTACACAACTTCCATTTCCATTTTAATATATTAGAATATAGACATTTCCTTCACATAGACGTAATGCTTCATCCCAAAAGGGCTCGTGCCTTTTCCAATTTAATTTGATATCCGCTCTCTGTGCAGTTTGCGGTGGGGCTGAGCGGAGGGCAGCGTAATTGAACGTTTGCCGGGCCAGCGGAGTATAATCTAATATTCGTATTACTACGCATAAACTTGAGTCCGCAGGTACTGACCGGTCTGTATGGAATTTATCGATTTTAAACGCATCACCGCCAGCCGAACGACGGCCACTGCATATAGGCATTGTATATAAGCCTATCAATGGTTTATGGGGCAGAATCGAGCGCTATCAATTGCATCCAGCGGCTCCCCGCCACCTCAACCAAGTTGTGAGTCCACCGGGTAGCAGGCCCTCCGATGCATACTACTTAAGGAGAGGATAGGAAGATGGAGGTCATTGGTTAATGATGCCTTTGTTCAGATTTGAATAAAGAGGTGGTGGTTATGAGAAGAGGAGAGGTAAATGAGCTGTCAGTTCATGTGTTCAATGATAAGAGTATACACGTATCCATCGACTTCCACGTCACCACAGTACAACGGAGGAAACAGGAGGCTCCGCCTACCTCCGCCGACTCTCGAGCACCCTTGTGCAATATAGATGCATTATGGAGGCCTATGTCTAGTAGTGGATGTCGTCCGGCTGAAGATGATGCTGCAGCATGATTACCTCCTACAACCTGTAGTGAAGTCGCATGGCTAGTCATTGTATATGTCTTTATAAATATATATTTATTAGAGTGTACTGTCAAGCTGTATTGCCGCCGGATTTTGTTTCTTTACAATATAGGGGGACAAACGAGCAATCAGAGCCTTTCCACGACAACCGACGCCCATGAACATCAGCATAACTATGCCGATGCGTTGCCCTCCTTTTCACGTCCCCCCTCAATGAGTCACCGGCTTTTTCTGGGGATTGAGTCGGCATTATTCCTTGCTCGCACGCTCGTATGATACCGCCATAAAGTGACAGATATGCTGTCGCGTTTAATATACGGTTAGTGAGTAGCCGGTCTCTCATTGGAGAGGAAAAGATGACAACACACCTGGATGACAATTATTTATACACGTAATTGCCCCCAGATAAGCGAACGGAAAAATATTTTACTGCCAACAGAACACTAAATGTATCGCCACAAAAACATTATTTCCCAAGAATTTGTATTCGTTGAACTTCGTACTGGAACTTGCAAAGTATTTTAATTACAGCACTCCGGCGTCGGGTGCTTGCCTTATGGTCTTATAATCAAAGCGAAATATAAAAAATATATTATTTCGTTAACTTGGAGAATTACTATTTGGTGAATCGTTGAGTATTACTAGAATCACCCGCGGTTTCACTTGTGTAACTCCATTCCTATTAGTCATATCCCCTTCCTCGATAAAGGGACTAACACACGAAACACCAAACACCACGAAAATATTTTTTCAATTCGGGCCTGAGTTTAGAGCGTTTTCAAACAAACTGATTCTTTTGCTTTATATTATATTTTAGTAATTAGTAGTAGTATAATTAGAATATTAGTATAGACCTAATCGATTAACACGTGCTACAAAATATGTATCCACGAAAGCCATATTCCGTGCCTCGTGCGTACTCGTAAAACAATATAAATTATACAAGTCTCGTTCCTACGTACACAATACCATATAAAATCGATGCGAGAGTTATCGACATTATAACATGAATCGATTTCATACACATATCGTTTCGCGTCATTATGCTCGCGTACTTATATTATTGAGCTCAACAATAAGCGTGAAAACGATTGAGCGTGCGGACGATACGCGACTTAAAATTATTACACACTTCAGTTATATAGAGTTCCTTGTCGTAGCTAAGGATTTTAACCACATATTTGTGAGATTTTAACCACATATTTATGAGATTTTAACTACATACTTATGACATCTTAGCCACATATTTCTGAGATTTTAAGCACATATTTATGAGGATATCTATTGAATTTTACAATTTAAAATATCAATCAATAGTCGCGAAGTTGGCGGTGTTACTCCCTCGGAGGGCACGTTCAGCGTTTGCCTGACTTCACTTCGGTCGTGTCGGAGTGCCGCCACATCTGTATAGGAGAATTAGTGAATTGAGAGTACATATTTTTAGTAAGTAGTGCCATTCTACATTGCAGCGTAATTGGGCCGGCACGATCGAGGAGTAAACCTCTCGCTCACTTGATACCGCCGTAAAGTGAAATCTGTGGTGTCGCGTTTCGTGCTATTTGTGAGTAGCCGGTGGCCCCTTTGGGGGGATGGTGAAAAGGAGGGCAACACATCGGCGTAGCTGATGTTCATTGGCGTCGGTAGTCGTAGAAGGGTACCGATTTCTCGTTTGTCCCCCTATACTATAAAAAAAACCATTTGGCACATCGGACAAGGGAAATGAGGGAATAGAAACAGAAGTTTTTTATACAGTAATAGTATATTGCACTCGTGTCTGTAGATATGGCCGCCGTAACCGAAATTCGGCTAAAAGGACATTGTATTATACGCGGCAATATTTTGTTTGGTACAATGTACATAATTGTGCACTCGCTGCTTGAGTGTTTTAGTGTGCATCTCCCATTGATTTACAAGAACACAAAATATACTATTTCATATGCAACTGTCGTTGTAAAGCATCCGTGTCATAAACATGGTTTTTTTGCAATGACAACCAACAACAACACAAATGTGTATGATTAAAAACGTCCTAAAATAAATAAAGTTAGCTTTAGAAACCGTTCAATTGCGACACGGACTAGCATACCGAGGGTTCCGTATCTATCTCGTATATCGCTTCTTAGAAACTAAACTTCACTTAAATCTGTCATTGAAACAGCAGTGTACAATTGCCTTATCAATGTACGGATGGTGGTTAAAAATCGCCCAGTCACATGTGGCGGGTTCCGCCCCGGGCTGCGCTGAAGGCGCTCTGACAAATAGCCTCTCCCTCCCCTTTCGCCTTGTGATGAATTGTCGGTGCGGTCATTCTAGCTGCGGTTGTTCTTTTTCTTATGATTTGACTCGTGTTTGTTTTGGGCTGAATCATCTACGAGGCTATTGTACTAATATCATCATCACCATCAGGCGTTGTCAGTTCGGGGCATAGACATATTTTCAATAAACGCCAATACTGGTAAGAGGTAGCGTTCATGTTGAAATGAAGTCTAATTGTGTTGGCAGTGCTGGAGAGGTCCGTCTCGGTCACTTGATGCCGCATTAAAAGTGGAACACCGGCTACTCACCCAACGTTTTTGAATAGCCAGTGGGTCATGGGGCCCATGCACCCCACTGAAGGGGATAAACTCATGAGCAGGTGTGGATTTTAATGGGCGTCTGTAATAGTAAAAAAGAATATTGATATCCTGCCACTTGCATCCATCATTATTTCACCTGATCCGGACTTTTTATTTTGAATTACTACAACAACATATTTTAAACCAATTCCCTAATGGGGTAGACAAAGGAACCCAGTGCTTCTTATTACCATCCTGACATATAGGCATACATATACATATAGGAAGGCCAAATAATACTCACTGATCAATCAATAAATCTCAGAAACTATAACAACTACAAACTTGTAATTTGGAAGGCATGTTCCTTCTAGGGTGCCCACATCTGCTAATAATTTTACAGAACGTCATCCCCAGGGTTGCGTTTTCGTAGGTGGAGCACGAGAGCGAAACCGCGAAGGACTGCCAGCAAATAATATATAACATATTTTTTTGATAAAATGTAAAGTGATAAAGCGGACGATAGTTTTGCTAGCTATTTTATCTTCTATCGAGTGTCTCATTGCTTCTATATTATGCAACAAATTAAGTACGGTAAGTAAATTTTACGCATTGGAATGAAAATTTTATTTAAGCGAGTAAAGTAAAAAGCTAAATGTTGTTAAAATAAAGTTTCTTTAAAATTTGCTATCTGTATAACTGAAGTGTGTAATAATTTTAAGTCGCGTATCGTCCGCACGCTCAATCGTTCGAATATTATGGAACAAATTAAGTACGGTAAGTAAATTTTACGCATTGGAATGAAAATTTTATTTAAGCGAGTAAAGTAAAAAGCTAAATGTTGTTAAAAGAAAGTTTCTTTAAAATTTGCTACCTGTAAGTTTTACAGAAACTTTCTCCACCATTAAGTTCGCACGAAGTTCGACTTGAACCACATAGTCCGGCTCACATTCAGTATCCGACTTTATAAAGTTCTCACCGCATTGACCCGACCTCTTCCATTATATACTAGCGGTCCATTCCGGCTTCGTCCGTGAATGACACTTGCCAGATTGCAACTTTAACTTAAACCTTTCTCGGGAATCGCTCTAAAACCGCATCGAAATCTAGTTTGTAGATTTAGAGAAAATCTATGTCCAACAGACAGCTTTTAGGGACTTCCTTATAATATGTACAGATATATTAATATAATACAAATGCATTTTCTTGCAATGAATAGAGCGTATCCCGAGGAAAATTTTAGTGTATAATTTGTTATTATTTACTTGCGATATCGGAGCGGATCGCTAGTAAACTTATATTTTCAGTTCGTTTTGTGTGAGTTCTCAATTTATGTGAGAGCATATAATATATAAACTCTAAATTCCATGCCCATCATCTTGATGTCTGTAAATCCACAACAGTGCGGCCTTAACGCCATTCTTACTGCGTACAACTGCACTGTGGAACCAGCTGCCTCTCTTGGTATTTCCGATCCGATACGACTTAGAGGTCTTCAAGTAAAGAGCATTCCTATTCCTTAAAGGCCGGCAACGCGTCTGTAAGCCGCCTAGTCTTACAGTTTAGTACTGAATACGCTTTGTGTTTGTATACAGTCTGTTCGTAAACATTCTGTATATTCTACTTTCCCGGCAACAGTTTGAACGGCTGGACAGTGTTTATCATGTAGCTTGTCGTTGAATACATCTTGTCACCGCGATCGATACTAGATTCACAATGAGATTAACCTAGTACGTGCAGATAATATACAATATGAGCGAAAATATCCGTGTGAGGCCGGGACGCTTCTTTCTTCGGGACGATTTCATGAAATTTGAAATTTGATTTACGAAAATACAAATATTTCAAATTTTCTTGTAAACGTTACACGTTACCACATGACAAATAATTCAATTTATGACAGAACAACGTCTGCCGGGGCAGCTAGTTGTCAATAATTTGCGATATAAGGATTTACTTGGATATTTTGTCACACATTTATTAAAGTTTTATAATGATATATAACGTTTTAAAAAATATTAAATAGCCTATGTTCATCAGAGATAATGTAAGATTATAATGGTTAAACAGTCGAGTTGATTGATTTCAATTGAATTTTAGATAATTATATCAACGAGGTGTCGGTTCAATTCACAGAATGTTAAATTTATACAAACATTAAATTTGAGTTTAGTACGAACAGATTTATATCGCAGTAGCGTTCCACCGGCCAACGCGGAGAGCGTTACACCGCAGCGGATGTAGAACATTGGTGCGGTCACTCGCTAATAATAATCACTGTTCGACGTGTTACACGTGTAGTTAGTTTTCCGATTCGATAAAAACAATATCGAGCCCGGCGTCGCAACTGGTACGAATAAAAACTTAGTTATTTCTACTAATTGAGCTTGTCTTTGCCAACGCCTGTATCAAATTCGAAGCAAATACTTGGTCCGTTAAAGAAAATTATGGTTTTTTCTACGTACAGAGCTCCGCGTAGCCAACACTTTTAGCCACTGAAAACACTTAACTTTCATAATTTCTACATGGACAGTCTCTCGTAGCCCGCGTGTGTAGCTTCTTCTATGATACGAACACCGCGTATACAACACGTGGATACGCCGGTTATCGCTTTTATGTGAGGAGGAGCCTCGTGTAGCCTGTGCGCAGTTCTGCGTAGCTAACGTAGCGTAGTGCTTCGTAGCACGCACATGTAAAGCTACGTAGCCCATTCGCGTAACACACGTCTAAACTTGGTGTTCCCTAGGCAGAAGTGCGTGCAAGTTTATTTGCTCTGTATATTCGTCGTAGCCGAATTTGGGCTACAGCGGACATCTCCATAGATAATAGCCAACTGCGCTGGACATATTATAGTGCACAGGACACGGGTGCATACACTCTAGTCCATTGTCCTATTCAGGATGGGAGAGCGGTCCGGCACCACTGGAGAGAAATCAGGCGCAGGACAAGCGTCTTAACGTGCTCTCCGAGGCATGTGTCTGAATCGGGCATCGATCTCAGGACCTCTGTGTGATGACTGTGGTTGAACACGCTTAACATATTAGTGTTAAGCAAGTCATCATACGAGGCTGCCAATACCGTAAAGCGGTAGAGCTGTTTATTTTTTGGATGGGTCAATTTTAAAACCATTGGTCTGATTTGCAAATTTCTTTCAGAGTCAGATAGCCCACTTACCGAGAAAGCTATAAGCCACCGCGCGTTGATAAATTGGAGCGGTGTATGTGGGTTACGCGAGTAAACCAGCTGCTTGTAAAGTAATAAAAAGCCATACAATTTGCTTAAGTTCTATTTAATCTGATTAATGCTTTAAAAAGGATTACTCTTTCTAGCAAAGTCTGAAAGAGTTGCAAACGCGACATTGCATTGTATGAGAATATAAGGCTAGCGTCTTCGAGGAACCTTTTCATTTCGCTATTCCAAAGAATCACTAGGAATGATGTCATTTTTATTGTTATTACTGAGCAGTGCAAAGTTTGTGACTGCAGTTAAATCTCATTTATTATTGTAACATTTGCGATGGTATTTTGCACGGTGTTATTCCAGATTGTAACTTATGTTGCGCCAAATTTAATCCCGTTTGCTAATTATTGTGTGAAATAATAACAAACTTATAATATGCAAAGTTTCGTATTTATATCAATTTTTAAGTATATATTTATTACTTCTTTTTATAAATAGAGGGCCTAGCAAGCAATTTAATTCTTTTGGCACCTACCGCCGCTCTTATACATCCGCGTAATTGTTGTGATACAGATGCTTTGTCCCCTCTTTTCCTCCTCCCCTATAATGCAGCACCAGCCATTTCAAATGAATAGCAGAAAACGCGAGAGCACATCTGTTGGAGTGGTATTATGTGAGCGGTACCTACCCGGTCGCGTTAGATAGACTCCTCTATCCCGTGTCTACATCAGTTAATATTGGGTTCGATTACCTCATCTAGGGGATTTGACGAGGGCGCCAGTTTCTACAAAGAGCGCCTGCCATCTGACCTCTGCAACCCAGAAGGAAAACGAAGCCCAATCCTAGATTAAATCGAATTCGAATAGACGAATCCGGGTTTTCTCGTGATCTTTTCCTTCACCGTAAGAGCACTCAGAAAGTTTACTTAGGTTAGAAAAACTCATCGAACCTGGACTATTCGAGTGAGAGTGTTGCGCTAACCACTACACTACTAGGCCGCCGAGGCTCCTTAAACTTAAATTAATAACGGTACAAACAAAAACGAGATGTATCTATAGGTAGGGCTTTGTATCTGTACATTTCTCAAAACTTTAGGACTTTGTTCATGTTAGTATATAAATGCAGATAATGATGACAAACAGATAAAATCTCGTAGAAGTAAAGTTAAAGTAATACTCGTGAGCACAAAGTTAGTGGAAGTTACTGTAAAGAGGAATTGCGACGCTGGCGCTAATGAGGCAAGAAAGAAAAGACATTTATTTGATCACAAACAAGAGACACACATGGCACGTAAATATAACTAGTGTCCAAAATGTAAAGCTGGTGTGCCTATTTAGTGCATCAAATTAGTTTAGTGCAGTATGTGTTAGGTAACCATAATGTTACACCTGCCCACCGTTTTCTACTAAACCAATGACAGAGTGCGTATCGACTGTCGAACGTGTACAAAATATTACAAAACAAATATTTAAAAAAAAATGAACATAGATTACAGACGTACTCACATGTTTTTTATAAGTTATATAATAAACAGATAAAACAAATTACCAAAAAAAGTTACACGCGATATATATATATATATATATATATATATATATATATATAGGACGACAACGCGTCTGCATAACCTCGGGTCATACGGATGTCAATGGGCGGCTGTAGTTACCACCTGCTCGTATGCCCCTTATCCTATAAAAAGGTGAACATTCCATTGTGCGCAACAGATAACGTCATATTTCGATGCGGACCCCGGTCGCGCATCGTCGCGTTTTAGCTATTTCCCTCTCTTTTATCATATAAAGAAGCAAATTATAGGCGGACCTATAGATCAACGGAAGCCAATCTGGCGATCGCGTCCGACCGCTCAAACGATAGGTCGAGTAGACGGCGGACTGTCGAAATTAAAGGAACTGTACAATCATAACACATGAGGACTATAAGACAGGACATTATATTATAACGCGGATGTCTATGGGTGTCGACAATTATCAAAAGGCTCTGATTGCTCGTTTCCCCCGTATACTATAAAAAAAATGCGGACAGTATTCGATCAATCTGATCATGGTATCTCATTTTAGATCTTACTGGGTACCTGCACAATTTCACTTGCATTGTATGTCTGTTTTATTTACCATGTTTTCCTCTTTCCTTTCATCCACCATGCTTTATACGTGTCTGAACCGACGGTGCAAGCCTTTTCAAAATTTTATTGCCACCGACACTTTCTTTCATACGTAATCTCTCTCACTTCATTATTACGGAGACTATTTTCTGTAACACTGAGGTATTCTGCGCCAACAAAAGTCGGGATCACGATGACGATTCCCGTTCGCCCCTATAACATTTCAAACAATTGACTAAGTTAGCGCAGATTAGCGCAGATTAGCGCAGATTGATTTAGGAGTACCAAAGACATTGTACCAATAGCCCAGAAAGTTTGACCGGCTTAGATTGAAGTTCGCGATTAATGCTGTTGTGTTAATGGCTAGGATTTTCATCATTATTATCAAGTTATCATACAAGGTTATTTAATTGATAATGCATTAGATGCACATTACACAAGATGCTTTGTAAGATGCATATTCGTAATCAGAATCGATTACCGAACATCCACCCTCAGTATTTTTTCATAGTATAGGTGTCAAGCGAAAAAACGGCGCCTTATTACGACTACTGACGCCCATGAACATCGGCAGAATTACTATACCGATGCGTTGCCTTCCTTTTCTCCTCTCCTCCATTGGGCTATTCACAAAACGCACGAAACGCGACAGCATGGTTGTCTCTTTCCAGCGGTGTCGTGTAAGCGAAAGGTACCTCCCCGGTGGTGCTGGCAGAATTCCGCTGCAATGCAGAACGCCACTACCACTTACAATATGAGCAGCGGACCCTACAACTCATTGTTAAAGATATTTTACATTACACATATAACTGCGAAAGACCCCCGCTTATTATTAAGTATCAGGAAATGGATATGAAACCAAGTCTAGAAGGATAATCCAACGAGAAAATTAGATATCAAAATAATTTCGTGTGAGTTTTTAATGGTATGATGGGACGAACGATCAGTTGGAGTCTTTTGATGACTATCTACAGATGTGTTGTCGTCTATCTTCCTCATTTCATGGGTCATCGGAAATTATCACACCATACGAAACGCGACAAAAACAGTCAGTGACAAAATCATGTCAAAGAGAGGTACATCCGTGGTCGACCATGCCCAATTTACCGACAACAGAAATATACAATGGCTAAGACGTGGTTTTTGAACGATGGTGATTTACGACCAGGTGTTCCGAGTGTGCATTTTCAATGAAATTCTTTCACATATTTCCACTCTACATGTATCCTATATCGTAGAATGTAGGCATCGCTATACATTTCAATTGAGAGAAGTTAATTGTGTGCGTGGAATATTTTTTGTCCCCGTGAGTGGAGCACGTGGGCACACGTAATGATAAGACGTGTAATGCGAGGCCGTTAAGGCTTTTGTACGCAGTCTCATTGTATTTCAATATTGGAAATGTGTTTGATATATTTCTATATATAATGAACAAAAGAACATGTCTCTGCCCGCCCCCGCCCCCTTTCCCCAACCACCCACCAGACCATTTCGGCGGTGGCCGATGTGCAGGATTAATAATATTTTCTTAGGAAGAGGCAGTGCCATGCTGCATAGTGCATGTTACATGATTGTAACGTACAACGGAATTGGCCTGACACGATCGGGGAGGCACCTCTCACTCACATAATACCGCCATAAAGCGACATCTTCAGTGTCTTCAGGTTTGTGAGTAGCCGGTGGCCCATTGGGGGGTGGGGAGCGAAGGCGGGCAACGTATCAACATAGTAATTATGTGGATATTTGTGGACGTCGATAGTCATGAAAAGGCTCCGATTACTCGTTTGCCCCTTATTCTGTAAAAAAAGGACTTAAAAATGTATTACGTATATAAAGTGCTATAACAAATGTACACGAATATGTTACAACTTATTATTGGAAATCTTCGAGTTACGTAGGCCCTGAGCACCATAAACAAATCCCATACAGCAAGTTTGGAAATAGCCCTTCGTAAAATTCCTCTTCTGATTGTGTCCACAATCGTTTAAGTGATGGCCTTGAGCTGGTCGCGTGAATGGATCGTACTAGGAACACCCTGCGTGTAACTCCCATACTCCGCTCCTACTTTCATAACATATATATTATTCTTGCTCATGACCTTCCCCCGTATATGCAGTAACTAACATCCAAAAATTTTACAAATCCGACCGGTACGGCACTTCCCGAGATCACCGCGTTCAGTCAAGCACACTCTTCAGCTTTATAATATTCGTTAACTGATTAGTGATTTCCGTGTTAATTGGATTTTTTTTTTTATGAGATAGGTGGGAAACAAGAAAGCGGATAGTGACCACAGCAGCCCATACACCTTTGCAAGAATAGGCGTCTTGCAGACGCGTTGCCTGCCTTTACATTATTTTCAATGACAATAACTGATGACGACGAGGAAGCAAAATACAGAACATTTCTGACACACAATGACACATGGCTCCTAAATGGAGCCAATTGTGAATCATACTGAATCATTTATCAACAAATGCCCTTGTGTTTCTTGCCGCATTATCATCATATACCCCTGCCCCTTCACCCGTTTCCATGGGGTTATATTTACACAATATATAACAATACACCAAAAATACTCAAGTAGTACCTTTTCATCTCTTCTTGAACTTTAGATTTACCTATTCTACGATTTGACTAGCAAAAATATTACTTTATATTACCTCCTCTATGCTGTCTATGCCGTCGCATGGCAAGCGACGAGGAACGGAGTGCAACGCATTCGCATGACAACAATAATGTGGATGTCTGTAACCGACAAAAAGCCACGATTGCTCGTTTACCTACAAAATTTTTTTTGTTAATACTACAAAAATAAAGTTTTTGAAGTTCACATGATTCAAGTATGGAAAAAAATATATGAATTTGCATTCCTTACCACATGTTTGATTGAATTGAGCAAAATTTTACAAAACGTGTCTCTTAAAAGGCATAAAAACATTTTGGTTCACGCTATTACGTTACAGAAAATGTACGAATATACTTTGTACAGAGGTAAAACTTACCGGCAACTTCATGCCACGCTCTAAGCTCATATAAATACAATAACGTACTCTAAAGTGTGCATAAAACGATAAAAATATCTCGGAGGAATATAACATGACTGAACCGCGCCCTACAAAATACAATTGTCCCGTTAATAGGCCTCGATAAATGTTGAACGTTATTCTGAAACGTTTTTACGACAAGGAAACGATATCGTGTTCTAAAAAAAACCTAGGACGTTTAATTTGCGTACTATTTTTTTTAAATTACCGTCTGTCTGTGTACAAAGTACAAATTAGTTTTATCTGGGAGATACTTACAGAGTAAAATCTGCCGAGTTTAAAATTTAAAACTAAGTGTCTGAATCAAATTGTCGTTACTTAAACAAAAAAAATGGGAATATACGACATATGAAATGATATACCTTGTTACAAAAAGGTAAACCTCGGTGAACCCGAGTTTTACAAGGTCTTAACATCAACCTTTGGCTTAGAGTTAGACCACATATCATTATAAAACGTGTTTTCTTACGAAGTGTAGTAAAATCCGACTTTATACAATAGATAAATCAAACCACGGTATGCATGTTGATGTCTTAAGTTTACGCGAATGTTAGTAATTATAATAAAACTACTTTTACGGATTTCATCGCGGTATATGGTTTGATATATCCATTGTTCTTGTGTCTCGGTGACACCATTAAGCGAAGGCTTTTTGGATTCTTATTTTCATGGCGGGAATATCACACAGCTAAAATCGATGGCACAAAAGAGACAAAATAATCAACCGAAAGAGGTTTCATCTAAAGAAAATTTAATTTATATCAAATCACAATTGACAAGTATTAAAAATCATGGTTTAGTATTCTTCCGGAACGGAAATGATCGCTACACTTCATATTCTAATGCAGAACAATGAATTCTTAAAAAGCCAACCGCTTCTGGTAACGGGAA
>JAFELO010000106.1:742789-821630 GCA_017140195.1 Eumaeus atala | reverse complement strand
AGAAACATTTGGGTGGCTCGAAATTTTCGACCAAAGATAGTCGCAGTAAACGATTATTTCGCCGACTTTCCGGAATCTCACAGAAAAGTGGCGTCTCACAGCACGGGCAGATCTTAGCGATGTCGCTGGCGCTACGTGAAGTTTTTGTTGAAAAAGTATTTTGCAATGGGCCGTGTCGATTGTATCTTACTCAAAACGGAGCGTTGAATTGTGTTTCTGTCTCTTTTATTGCGGAGGTGGCAGACAGCAGTTACAAGCGCTAATTCTACCAGATTGAATATTTGGCTTTATAAACCATCGGAAAGTTACATTTAACAGGCTTAGCGTGTATATATATCATCACGTAGTTTTATTTTTTGTCAGCAACGTAACTTAGATTTCATATCCGTGGGGTCGGCACCAACATTTAGGAAGAAGGGTTGCAGACGTTTTTTAACATGTGTCTGGCAAACTATTGGTCACAGACTATACAATTTTTATTTAATTAATTTTATTTCTAAAAAAAGCCTTCATCTTCACGCCTATTATCCCCGAAGAGGAAGGCAGAGGTATGCTAGTACATCCACAACACGTAAGTCCAGTAAATATACTGGCACAACCATGATTAGCCAAAGTACTGAGGCCCATCCCCACCATGGTTCAAGCCTTGTCGTGTCGGTGGGGTTCAGTAGCCTGCGGTGATCCGAGACACCCTGGGCGGAGCCAATTGAACCCAGGAGGTGGGGGCTCCTAGTACCCCTCCTGTAAGAAGAGGGGACTAAAGAGCAGGAGGAGGTGCCGCTTCTTGTACCCCTCTTGTAAGAGGAGGGGACAAGAGAGCAAAAAGTGGCGGCGCTTTAGCGCACGGGGCAAGGAACGAGGATGGGAACCTCACCCCATTGCATTGTCTCAAAGTCGGTGGGGATGTCCTGTGGTGCAGGACAACCGCATCTGTGGAGGTGGCGTCGGTCCTTTCGGGGGCTAACCTGCCGTCGAGGTACCCTGATGTTTTGTTTTTCCGGGGCACCTCACCAATGGTGGCACTGGTGGCACTCGCGGTGGTTTTTGTGGGTATTCGGTACTATATAATGTGCCGCGAGCTCCACACAACAAACCCAGTACCCCGCGCGGCTAACGGTCTTAAACAGGCGACACCCGCACCGTTATACCACAGAGGCAATCTAAAATAAAAAATGGTACTAACGAAATTGAAAGATAGTTTCATTGCGAAGTTGTTGTAATCGTTATAAATTCTACATCTGGTAATTAAAAACTTTTGTATAGAACTTTCAGGAAGGTCCTATATAATTAAGTCTATTAGTCACTTTATATCCTACATAGCTGTAGAGGTGCGTAGCGAGGTTACGCTGGGATAGTCTAGTAGTAGGTAGTTCTACAAAAAGTGATCATCCGTTCAAGTCCTGTGTTCGTACTGGTCACACAGACGAAAGTTAACACTTCGTACGAGCCAAGATCTCTCTTTGTTTTTTGTGGACGCGATGAAGCTTATTTACACGTCTTTATCGTCCCTGGGTGGAGTCGAATAATCTGCGAGCGCGGGCACGTTGTGGTGTCGAATAGAACAAAAACCGCCGCGAGTGCCAATGCTGCCTTTGGTGAGGCGTCCCGGAAATACAATTCATCAGGGCACGTCGACAGCTAGTCAGTCCCCTAGGAGACCGACGCCTCTTACACAGAAGGTTTGCCCGCGCCACAGGACACCACTTTGGGACAGTGAAATGGGGTGAGTTTTCCATCCTCGGCCCGTGCCCTGTGATCAAAAGTACCTCCTCCTCCTGGTGTTTAGTCACCTCTTCTTATAGGACCAAAAAACAGCCCGATCGGTTCAATTGGCTTCGCCGGGGTTCACCCCAGGCTATTAGGGAGCCGCACTGCCACGAGGGCGAGCGATGACATGGTCAACGGAAGCCAGTCCAATTACCAATAATGATAATAACATAATTTATTTTCCTTTAAACATGATAGAACAAAAGTTGTTACAAGTAATAAAGTCCACGTTTCGCTACACCTAATAATAGCATGCAAAAATTTGTTCTTAAATTAGAGCTACAATTAAATATCACAAAAAAATCTAAATTATTTAAACATTATTAAATAAACAATGTATATAAACAATATTAATAATCATACAGACATTTTTTATCTTATATCTTTGATATTATAATAGTTTTTTGTGACAATCCACTCATATAATTTACTTTTAAACATTGCTGGCCTCAGCTTGCTTAAATCATTTGTAGTTTATTATATAACTTTACGCACATACTTAGACAACTTTTATTATATTTGCTTAATCTCGGTTTGTCATCGATTACAAGTTTATATGGATCTCGTCGGCTACGTGAATTTACTTCTTCAGCTGATATGTATAGGTCTTTATGCCTGTAGACAAAGTGATGGTAGCGGCAATAGGCCAAGTTGTTTAAAAAATTTGTCTACAAGATTCATCTGGTTTAAGACC
Organism: Eumaeus atala; assembly: GCA_017140195.1. NCBI lineage: Eukaryota > Metazoa > Arthropoda > Insecta > Lepidoptera > Lycaenidae > Eumaeus > Eumaeus atala. The sequence continues at coordinate 819,169 of JAFELO010000106.1, read as the reverse complement.
ACATATCGCTCGGATACACTTTTTTGTGATATAAATGCTTTATTATTATCCGTGCTATTGCCCTATGACATTAGCCCATAACGCAAGAGAGATTCAACATATGCACGGTAAGAAATAATGGCCACTTTTGTGTTCATTCATTATTTTCATTTGTATAAGTGCAAATGTGAATTTATTCATCTATGTAATTAATTCGTATTTATATGTAGTTTCCAGTTTAAGTCTTCGTCTATTAATACTAGTAAGTATTGTCTTTACAAAGAAAAAGAAGCTAGCGTAGTCGACGTTCCCTTTTGAAACCCGAACTGCTCGTCAGCTATTATTTTATATTTAGAACAGAATTCAAATGGTCTTTCTAACATGCACTTTTCATAAATCTTAGAAAATATAGGTATCAAGAGTTATCGGTCGGTAGTTATTAATATTAAGCTTCTCCCCCTTCTTAAAAATCGGGTTGATAATTGATCGCTGTAGCGCATCTGGGAACGTCCCACAAGCAAATGATAAATTAAGCAACTATGTGTGATTTGCAATAAGTTGAGCTGAACAAATTTTCAAAATGTTTGTGTTTATCTCGTCGTGACCCTCAGATTTTGTGTTTTTTAATAATAAAATTTCTGTTTTACTTCACATTCTGACATAGGTTTTAAGAACATTGTATTGTTAGTAGTGTGTGTTTAAGTGTAACATTGGGAGTGTTTGCGTTGATTTTATGTAGTGATTGTTAAATGCCGATGGTAATTCCTGGGGATGTACCAATGTTTTACCGTCAATTGTAAGGTTTTGTATATTGCCCTTAAAACTCGAACTACCTATTTCATTTCTTATAACAGTTTATGTAGCTTTACTTACATTATCATTGTTATTAAAGTAATTCCTTTAATTAAAGTAATTTTTGAGTATTTAGTGTATTTACTTTTATTGCCAGTGTTCCCATCTTTATAATATTGATATCTTAACATCCTTTTAGTTTTGCAGCTTACTTTAAGTCCTCTACTCATCCAATTATGTTTCTTCTGGTTAAAAAATATTTTGATTCGCAGCTTAAGAAAGCACAGGTTATAAACTAGGCAAAAGAACTAATAGAATATATTAAAAGCTCTATTAGCATTTAGTTCCATGTACATATTCGTCCAGGTCATTGTACGTTTTCCTCATTAAAGTCTCTTTTATAAATATAATATGAAATATAACGTGGTTGATCACATTCTATTTGGAAACTCAGCAGCTGTCGGAGAGGTACAGTAGAAGTAGAACTCAGCAGCTGTCGGAGAGGTATAGTAGAAGTAGAACTCAGCAGCTGTCGGAGAGGTATAGTAGAAGTAGAACTCAGCAGCTGTCGGAGAGGTATAGTAGTAGTAGAACTCAACAGCTGTCGGAGAGGTATAGTAGAAGTAGAACTCAGCAGCTGTCGGAGAGGTATAGTAGAAGTAGAACCAATGACTACTTGACTACTTAGCTTTGATCCGCAGTTTCACCGCGCGTAATATACATCCGAAGAGTACATAAAATTTTGCACAAACATACCTAGTCTTGCCATAAATATTGTAACAAAAAAGATTTTCTTTTTTTTTCGAATTGCGAATAATATTTATTATCTTTACAGCATGTTAGTTTAACACACAAATGTAAAACAATTATAAATGTAAAGAGCTCATACGAAGTGGTCTCCATTAGCTGCAATACTGTCCTTTAAACATTGAGGACAGTTATCAATGGAAGCCGGCACGCTTTCCATGGTGAAATTCTTCACTGCCAATCATTTGGATTGTTTTAGGGACTGCAAATTATCATTGCGTTTTGAGATGTACTATCTAAAACTGACCATAAATCATAATCCAGCGGATTAAGCTAAGACTACATGAAGTGTAGTCTTCATTAAAATATTGCACAATATATAGGCGCCAAAATGAGAAACACAATGAACAACCGTATAAAAGTTACAGATTTTAAATTGAAATGTAGTATATCTTTTTTTAATTTTAAGCATCATGATGCTACTCTTAAAAGGAATGGTTACGCGAAGGAAACCGCGGGCACTGCCAGTGTACTCATATACTAATAATATAAAGCTGATGAGTTTGTTTATTTCTTTGTTTGAACGCGCCATTCTCAGATAATCTCTCAATACTGGCCTGATTAAAAAAATATTTTTGTGTTGAATAGTCCATTTATCGAGAAGGGCTATATAAATTTTTTTATGTTTTTTTTGTGAAACCAACGGATAAACATTATCCTACATCTGACCCATTCGAGTAAAAAGTTTTTTTTTCTAGGGGTGAAAATAATGATGTACATATGTATATATTTTTTTATGTAACCGCTATGCTAGTGTAGCGGTAGTTGCACACTGTGTTATACATATATACACTCGAAAATTATTACCCGCCATTTGACTAGTGTGCTACACATGTATAATATACACTCAAAAAACCATTTCCCACCATTTAACTAGCGTGTTACACATGTACATACACTCTGAAAGCATTACCCTCCATTTGACCAGCGTGTCACATATGTATAATATACACTCTAAAATCATTACCTAACCATCTGGCGCGTTCGGGTAATTTTTTTTGAATATTTTTATTCCTGGGTGAAAAAATAATGTAGGTATATTTTTTGTTGAAATCGTCCACAAAAGTGTAACCGCTACGCTAGATGAGATCTGGTGAAATAGAGCTTTTTAATATTCGTTCCGGCCCATTCATTTGTGCGGTCAGATTAGCGACATTTTTTTACAATTTATCTCGTAGTGGCATGGCTTTCATCCCGGTCGTAAAATTTATTCGGTGGACATAAAAACATGGACTCATCGTAGATATCGGGCCATGGAATGTAGATGCGTTGCCTTCGCATGCGCAATTGAAACTAAAAAATTGAACTTTCTGGCTTAAAAAAATAAAATAGGTTATTATATTCTTTATGTATATGTTGCTTATTTTATTTTTAACAAGCAGGTGGCCACGAGTTCCTTCGCGTACTTTGGTTTTGATGAAAAAAAATTAGAATATGTGTTTCTCAAGAATGTTCTACATCAGATGTAGCTGTTTTCAAAATGAATAAAGCCTATACGTTCCTCAGGCCTATTATCGCGTTAGCGATACAACAAAAAAGTTTCATTTAAATCCGATCATTACTTCCGGAGACTAACGTGTACAAACAGACAAATTTTTACTTGATTTTTTTCTCTACTACTGTTTCGTTATCACTATTATTTTCTGTTTTCAAAAATATTTAATGTTTTATACATATACTTAGTGTAGAATAAATAGATGTAGTTTTCGTCATTCAAATTATAATGGCACAAGAGCACCCCTGAAATGGACTGTCTCAAACACTGAGCACGTATAGATGGCGGCCTAGAATAATATAAAACACTTTTTGTACAGCAACCATAACTCACCTTCACGTCAGATCCCTAACGGGATAGGCAGAGGAAGCCGAGTGCCAAATGTCATAAATTACGACCTTTACATATTTGTCTTTCTTTTATTTTCGGGATAAAAGGAGTGGTCTCCTTAAGATGTTAATAAGGTATGTGCACCGGCGTGGCACTGCTAATAAATAATAACGTTCTACGTCCAATGAAGTAAGCGCGTGATCCTCTAGTCGGATTTAAGAAATGAGCTTCCTAGACGAATGCGCAATTGTTAATTTAGCATAAGATATTCTTGAAAAATTCCATTTTTTCCCGCTGTCTCCCACAAAGCCTAGCATAATAATCTGTGGCGAGGTGGAACAAGCCTCCTCCCCTCTTCACCGCTGCCCCCAGCTCCCACTCGGGGTGCCGCTCGCGACGTTCATTATACGAAATAAAGCCTTATCGAAAACAAGATCATGTGAAAATAGATGTTGTCCGTGTAATCAGGGAGATTTAGTTTTTGCAATATTATACTATATTTTACATATTATTTACTATATTTTACATATTTTGTATGCCTACATTTTACTTACACATATACGTGCATAACGTCGGGCTGGCGCGACTTCTGGCTAACATGATAAATAGTGACAGGTGCATACCTGTCACTATTTCTGTTGTGTTTCGCTCCGCTTGTGACTTTCCGGTGACACAATGGAGGGCAGGATGAATACGTTAAGCATAGGTGTTGTCAAAAAATTAAATCATTCTATAGAATAAAACAGTCCGCCCCGGTATTGACGAGTGTTACTTTTAAACTGGGCATTGGATTTTATAGTGATAGAGTGAGACAGCTTAGTTGGGCCACCACATACAGATAGGTGTCTCACTCTCACATGATATTGCCTTAAAAGTGATGGTTACGCCGTTGCATTCCGCGCGGTTTGTAAGTAGCCGGTGACCCACTGGGTGGATCAACGGAAGGAAGGGCAACGCATCGGTATAATCATTAGGTTTGGGCATATTAATAGCCCTTGGTAGTCACCAAATCTCGTTTGTCCGACAAGTGTGACTTTGTTCGACAGTGGACGGATGCAGAGAGCCGGTCGACTTTCACGAATAGGATATTTCTTAACCGGAGCATACTACTAGTACTTTGAACTGCTTTTCGAAATTCTGAAGAGATGACGCTCGAATTAAAAAAGACATCACCCTTCCCGAAGAGCTCTTATTTATAGTACACGAGTATAGATAGTACACGATAAGTAACGACTACAGACGCCCATGGACATCCGCATTATTGCTATCGAGCAGATGCGTTGCCATCCCTTCCTCCCCGCTCCTACGGTACACCGGCCTCTCACATACCGCACGAAACGAGACAGCATACCTGTCACTTTACGGCGCTGTTATGCGAAAGGCACCTCTCCGGTCGTGCCGTCCCAATTCCGCTGGAATACAGCATGGCACTACTTTTTACTAAAAATGTAATTCGAGAGCTTTTTCAACGCGTGATAAAAAAACTACCGCCGCGTGAACAGCTGTATCCTTCATATTCCTTTACAACGTTTTTTATCAGGCGTTGAAAATGCTCTCGTGCGGGCGGTACCTTATACAAAAATAGATAACACTCGAAGTGTTACATTAATAATCTTTATTTTATTTTCAGTACGGATCAACTAATTTCACTGTCAGTATCCTAAATGGTAAGAGATATGAGATTATTACATAACTAGCAGCCCGTTTCGGCTTCGAACGGACATTTCACGAAATATGGGGAAAAATTACTGATTTACAAAAATATTAAAATTATAAATTCATGGTAATGATGATTCAATATCATGGCAACAACTTAAATTCAAGTACAACGTATGTCGGGAATAGTAGTGAAAAATTTCTGCAGAGTAATATGGATTTGGTTTGATATTTTTTTCACAACTTTGGTTACATTATCGAACTTCTCATAATGATCTAAACGCTTTAGAAAATGTTATATAGCCTATGTTCATCACAAATATGTATAATGGTAAAATAATTTTTCAAATCGATCCAGTAGTTTCGAAGCCTATTCAATTCAAAATAAACGAACTATAAAAAAAATCTTTTTTATAACATTATTATAGGTAACAACTTCGATCGGGGATCGTGTGATCCCCTCTGTTACTTATTGTCGTTAGATATATTTTATAATTTATTATTTCCTTACGTATCCCAAGACGGTAACGAGACTTTCACATTATCTTTCGTAACCCTCTTTCCATCGAAATCGCCGAAATGGATTCATAACTGGCAGGGATATCGTGTAACGTATGGGTTTCCAAATATACATTTACTTTAGAATTATTAAGCGCTTATGCATATACCCAACAGTGCTAGGAAGGTGTTATAGAGTGTATGAATGTATGTATGTATGTATGTAGACTTCTATGTACCTTCCTACAGTCGGAACTTCATGGCGGATTTAAATGTCCTCAGATTTGTCTTAACTTAATTAGTTAACGCGACTTCCAGGTTTTGAACAGGTCAAAAAAACAAAAACAAGTTTGAATCGAGTTTGTAAGGTATAATATTATTACCAGACTCATCGAGTGGGCTATTAACTCGTAGGGTTCGAGTAACGATGGCTGACTCGAGCTCCGATGTCTCATTGAAAGGAAGAAGGAAAGGAGTCAAAAGTCACACGTCTGCACAAGAATTATTTTTCAATAAAAAACACAGCTGACGTTTTTTGGTTCACGCGCCCCCAGGTATAATCCTGAATCCTGCCCGAAACATGCGACCGCGAATCACAAGCGACGTGAAGAGGACAGACGGAATATTCACACAATATGTATTGAGATTTGATACGTGATCCACCAAAAGTCCGCATGTTTGGGTTTACAATTTTTTTTTTGTCAAATTGAGCTTTGTTAATATTATTTATATACTTTAACATCCACCTTTTCCTAAAAAATTGCGTGGTAAGTTATCCCAGTCCTACACTCAGAAAGTCTTTTATCACCAATACTTATATTAACTCCTATACATACCAATCTATAGGAACAATCAAAAGTGGATTGTTGGGCGTCCCATCGAAACGTAGCTACTCAAAAAACTAGTCTGATAGTGATCAGGGAAATCCGGGCCATTTATTTAGTTACGTGGATAGATTCTTACTGTTAAGAATTACAACCCTACCATTAATATTTTGTTATGATATTGTTATTCATGCGAATGTTTTTGTTATACTTTCATACGATAACTGCAGAGACAATTAAGTTAAAGTTCAGACAAGATACACATTATAATATAGAATAACATAATTTTACGTAGCTGCTACGAGTTGGTGTACGCCGCGTAGCACATAGACATTCACCTGTGCTACGTTCTCTGTTCTAACGCGCGCCGGTAAAGATTTCAAAAAAATATTCTGAACATATGTTTTTTACGGTGCAGAGCTAGTTTACCTTTTTGACTTCACAGTAAACATATTTATGCCCTTTTACCCCTTTTTTATTAATATATTTTATATTTTTAGTAACATCCGCGTCAACTTAAAAAAACTAACTTTAATAAAAACTCGTCTTTAATACTAGAGTGGTTCACAGTACATATTCATGTAACACTTTTAAAATAGAACTAAGAGGTTTTCGTGATTAATAAATAGGCTTGTATAGAATGTACGTTTAAACGAGCTTAGTGCACTACACCCATGACTGCTACTCCTGTGTCGCCAGGATCGACAGCTGTGACCACAAGGACCATTTGATATGATCGTATGAAGGAAAAACTAACACTGTCTTAAACGCCGCAAGAAATTCAACTGTAAATAGGAGATAGAATTGAAAATGAGTGCTAGATTTTATTTACCTATGATTCATATAATGACCACGTCGATTTCCTCTTAGAATTGAATCAGGCCATTGGCTTTGGTATCCCGTATCTAAATGCTATCTATCTAAATTATTTGACACTTGGAATAGATTTATTTTACTCAAGCTAAATTAAATGTAGCGTTAAGAAGGTAACAAAAAGGATAAAGCCAGGTGTACAATAACAAGGACTCGTTCGATGTCCTCGTAGCACATACATGTAGCGCCGCGTAGTAGGTATACTACGAGTTGGCGTACGCAGCGTAGCTCCACTTTTATCACAATATTTGGCCTGTCCTAATACCGTTAAAGGGATTTTCACTTCAATAGCAGCCTCGATATATTTGTAATTCAAAGATAAATATAACAACAATTATCCTTGTGAAGTTTGGTGGCGAGTCACGCTCTTCTTTTTTAACACTTAACAATATTGCATTTAGAAGTGCGTTCGTCCTTGTGATCCCGTATATAAATACTACATCACATTATCCCGTGACTATTTATAAGATCAATAATGAATTAATTAACTGGAAAAAGATTTCTTTTGCTCAGGCTAAATTAAATGTAGCGTAAACAAGGTAACAAAAAGTGTAAAGCTAGGTGCACAATAACGAGGTCTCATCCGCCTGCACCAAGTGCTCCCGACGACTAAGAGACAATAAAACTGTCTCTTGTTACTTTGTTAGTGCGAACTTACCTTTGCTTTAATTTCACCTGCAAAAGGAGCGGGAATTTGTTTGCTCTGGCCGACATCCTTGTACCAAGTTGAAATTGGTAGGGTAAAGATTTTTAGTGTAATTACCATCAGCGCGCTTTCATCTCTGAAAGATTAAAATACTTGAAGTGATATTTATTTGTTAATAAAGGTACATTTTGAAAAAGGTTTTCTTTATAAGGAATTTATAAGGAAAGGAAAATACCTGTGTGTCCTCATTCCCTCTTCCGCTTTCAAGGTGCCACCGGAAACTTGGTAACTGCAAAAACGCATATCTTTAATGGAGGTACCTGCGCTGGGTCGAGCCGGTCCAATTCGACTGCAATATATCGTGGCACTCTTATGTGTCACTGTCTACTTGGAGGTGTGAGGTGGCTGGTTGGAGGGAATGTGGAAAGGAAGGTAATACTGTTTACAAATAATTTTAAAAAGTGTAGCTAGTTATATAAGTATACGTCTCTCTCAAAGATGTGACACTGGTTTAGCGTTAATAATTTACTACTGAGTAGCAAAAAGACTAAATGCGTTAAATTTACATTGCCTAATATTAAGCATGTTCCAAGCAATGTACTTTTGAATCGCGATGCCTCAGAAGTAGTGGACTCCACAATTTGCCTTGGAATAACACTATACTCGAAAATTCAGTGGGGTCCCCATATCACAAAACTTGCGAATAGACTTAGTTCGGCAGCAAAAATCAGACAAATATCAGATGAACATACAACAGAATTAGTTTATTTTACTTCCACACCATTATGTCTTATGGCACACTGTTGTGGGGAAACGCTCCTGACATGAACAATATTTTTGCGCTGCAGCCGCGAGCTATCTGCAGCGAGCTATCCGAGCATTCTATAAGCTAGCCTCTAATACATCACTAAGAGATAAATTTAAAGAAACTAGTACGCCTGCCTGTTTATTCTCATTTAGATAATGTCGTGTATGCGCGTAAGAATATTAATGAATGTAGTATGACAAGTGGGAATCACAGCAGAAATACTAGAAACAGGCATAATCTAGATGTACCAGTTTATAGACTTAGCAGATTAAGCAGTTCGTTTCGAGAGAAATGTATACGCATTACAATGGGATCCCAGAAAACGTCCAGAAACTATTATTATATTAATTAATAAACACGAAGAAGTTTCTATGGAACGTTTATGTGGTAAAGGATATTATAAATTAATAGAGTTTGACAGATACCTCGTGATCAAGTTGCCCTTCTCAGGCTATTTCGGTGAAGTTTTATTGTTTATCAGGTATTTAAATGTAATTATAAATTTTCGTTATTGAATTATCTTTGTTATCACTGAGTTAATTGATAAAATTGATGACAGACCCGATGAGTCTGTTTCGCCGGCTCTTCTCGGGAAAGGGTTAGGGTTGATTCGGTGGTAGATTATTTAATCTTTCTTGAATAGAAACACTTTCATTTCTTTTCATTTCATACTGCACCTACTAATATCATAAGTTCGTACTTATGATATTAGTAGGTATGTTTAGTAGTCGTAGTAGTTTGTATGTATGTTTCTTATTGTTTCACACAAACTACACATTCAGATGAAATGTGACACAAACGTAGATAACAATCTGGAATAACACAATTTTATTTCTTTAAAACAACGTAATTGCCCTTGGGGTAGATTTTACGTGGGATAATCCACGGTACACGGTAATATATAATAAAATAGCGGCGAAGTTGCTTGAAAAATGTAGTTAATTAAAGTTCTCGTCCCAAATTTTCCGACTTGTAATTTTCTGAGGAGAATTTCATCTTTATAATTACAGTCTGCTCCATTGTTACAAAAGCAATCTGAAGGCAGAACACATTCTAAACAGATTCATAATGAAGAGCTATTAGTATCGCTATAATTCATCTCTATTATCATACTCCGTCCGCCCCGGCTTTGCTCGGATATTTCACGAAATGTGGCAAAAATTCATTGAGTTAGAAAAATATAAAATCATCATCATCATCTTTATCAGGGCTTCCGCTGTTGTCGTCCATTGAAGCCTCGTAACTGCCGCGCTGAGCAGGCGGATCGGCAGTCGCAGATTAGTTTTTGGACGATTGGAGTCGCCGATCCGATAGATGGTACCGCCGTCACTCGGTGTGACCGCTGTCCAGTGCTCCCGTTTATTTTACTGTCACTATGAAACATCCGGGACAGCAAACAACCAGCTCGCTGAAGCCTCCTCGATCTTAAGAGGCTATTGCCCTTTGACGACCTTTACGTCACTCCGCGCTTGGATTGAGGGTGGGGGTTCTCTGCGCCGCCCTCACACAGCTGCGCTATACAAAATATAAAATACGACATATTATATAATTATAATTAAATGTATGACAAAACAACGTCTGTCGGGGCAGCTGGTTGTCAAAAACTTCTACATCTATATGATGTTTTAATTTGACATGTTCATGCTTACATTAACAAAGTTTTCATAATAATGAAAACATTTTAGAAAATGTTATACAGCCTATATTCTTCTCTGATAATGTAGGATTCGAATGGTTTAAGATTCTCAAATCGCTCCTGTATTTTCGGAGTCTTATCGAAGCACACAAACAAACAATCAAATGTTTCCACTTTATAATATTAGTATAGACCAATTAGTTCCCACGATTTCGTTTGCGTACCTCTTCGATTCTATGCGTCTTACAGTTTAGCGGATCCTTCACGGTTTTACATCAGATCTCACCAAATGTTCCAAACCTTTAATTTGTATATGACAACAGAAACTGCTCCTGGTCCAATTTTATTAAAGCGTCTCTTTCATATTTCTTAATTGTTAAGCTATTTTCTGAAGGTTCTACATTTGATGTTCCGGTTTTCGAAACGAATTTATACCCTATACATTGTCCAGGCTTATGCTAATAAGCCAAATACAACAAAAACTTCACTAAAATACGTCCATTTTTGTTACTTACCCTTCTTATGAAACTATTAATTTATTTTTGATATTTTATGTATGGTACCTAAGTAGTTAATAGGTAAGTTACATTTCTCTTTCTAATTGACTACTTAAACACTTTATATGTCAACGTTGATAATGTAAACCAAATTTGTTTATAATGTTATCTACTTAACAGTTTTATTAGAGAAATAAAATCGCAATTCTAGATTAAAGTCATAAGGATTTAAAATCTAAATAAATAGATCGTTACCTTGAGGATTTTACGCGAGTGAGTTTTCTGGGCGACATTTATTTAGATTTTCAATCTTTATGATTTTAATTTAGAATTTGCGGAAAGAAATGTAGACCTTCGATCGTGTTCTTCCTCTGTTATTTGTTTTTTCAGTGCTATGTGTCATCGACAAATGCGGTTCCATTTTGAAGTAAATGTTTCTAAAATTTGTCAAAGCTTGGTAACATTACTATCGCAAAATTTAAAACAGCAATCTTTATCAATTACAACAACAACACATCTTTATGCTAGTTCCCTAATGAGATAGTCATAGCGAACGGAGCGCATCATATCGATACCGGCCTGCCTTCCCCACATTAATTACTCTCTTCGTACAAACACACCGGTCTCGAAGATGACCATTATGACAATTAAATCTTTCTATACTTTTGTCCAGACAAAAGAAGTGGGTTGGAAGACCAGTCTTCCAACCCACTTCTCATTCCACTTGCCTATCTGCACATTGGCCTCCACGGCATGCCGACGTATAAATTGTATTGAAAAACCACCAGTGTGGATGTGGATAGAACAGGGCAAAGATTTAATCATCACTCGTTTCTCTATGCCTAGCCAATTTGGTAACTGTGTAATTACCTATCTTCACAACACATAATAAAAAAAATTGTGTATACTCTAAATATTTTTCAAATAAAAATGGTAGTAGAGGAAAAAAATGACTGTCTCCGGAATTGAACGACCGATTTGAAGGAACTTTCTTTTCGTCGTATAGCTAATAAGCCTGGGCAGCACATAAGGTGTGACTAGAAGAATGCGAAAAATTCGCGGGCACCATATAGTAAATTATAAAACTCCAACACCAAGAATGCGTGTAAGCGGTTAACTTCAGAACGATTCCTTTCTACAGCGGTAACATGTTTTACATTTCCGCCACCTAACATTACACGTTACCATGACGACTGCAATTATGAGAGGACATCGTTCGTCGAGTCAATAAACTTGCGGATAAAATAGGATCATCATCATCATTATCAGCCCTTATCGGTCCACTGCTGGACATAGGCCTTTTTCAATGAACGCCAAGACGACCGATCTCGTGCTACTCGCATCCATCCCGGACCGGCTACTGCTCGGAGATCGTCTTCACGTATAAAATAAGATACCTAAGTTAAAAATTGAAATTTGTATATTAGGACCATGTGGGCACTTACTAAAAATAAACTTGCTACAAACAAAAAAAAGCCTTCTTAAAATGATTATAATCTACCGGTCATTGGCTCCTAGAGTATTCAATTATTCCCATAAATATGATTAATGTAAAATAAAACAAAGAATAAAAATTAATGATGTTTTACACAGTAATGTTGCATTTCTTTTTTACTAATTAATTGGTGTAATTATTCATGATCATTTCTATTTTTATTTTTGCCCGGATTCGCTTGTGAATATCCAGGCCATATTCTTACTTTTACAAATAAATTTTGCCTATGTCTCGCCCCATAGACTCTTCTCTTTCAGTTAAAATCAAAATTGAAACTCTCTATTCGAGAAACTGAACCCAGCAGAAGTACAGACATTTTCATTTGCTTTATATGTTCCTAGGAGTCTGTCCAGCTTCGCCCTTAAATAACGGGAACACATTATACACTGAAGCCTTCCCCGGGAATTCCATGGATGAAAACCCCATGAAAATTCGTTAAGTAGACATTCAGAAGATCGATACATAGGTTTTCAGCCTTTGTAGTATATGAGTATATAAGAAGATAAGGAGACGTTGACACTTGTCGAGTTTTATGCGATTCATGAAATCAGCAGAGCCCAATTATCCCAAATCGATCTTCTGCTGGTACAGATTATCCTTTTTTTTTGCAATAAATGATATTTAATACAACTGATGTTTTACTCTTTGTAATAAAAAAGGTACCTCTCGCTAACATGATACCGGCGTAAAGGCACAGCTTCGCGTTTCGGTTTGTGAGATGATTGTGTAGGAGGAGGAACGGAGGTCAATGCATTGGAATAGTAATTACCCGAACGTTCATGGCCATCAGTGGTAGTTAAAAGGCTCAGATTCTCGTTTGTCCCCCCATGCTAAAAAAAATCATGAAGTCGTAAGTGTAAATTAGCTAAACAATAACACATTTCTGTTGACACACAGACATGTGCAAACGAAGTAAAGATAGAAGTAGTATTTACAACCGAACTGTGCCCAAATATATCTACGTATGAAAATAAAATAAGTGGAATGACTCTGTTCTAAACCTTGCCTTATTTTCGCTTGGTTTATTTCAATACAACAGGCAACTTGACTTTTTGGTATTACAATTACGTGCACTGAATTTGGAACCTTCCAACAATGTGGTTTAGGTGTAAATTCTAATATAATCATAAAATGTCTGACGACAGTATTTGGTGCAAACGTGATACGAGCAGTAGCCACATTTTCCACCGACTGGCTAGTAATTAATGTAAGGCACGGACTGGCGCGTCGCCAAGTAACTTGCTCCCGTCCAGCTGTCCCCTGAACTTGTTAAGAGCGTTCTACACCAGTGCAGACGCAGCACTACGTGTGTACACGATGTTTAAATAACGCCATAAATAACCGGCCCGGCTCGAGGGACACTTGAACAGACAGTTCTGTGTGCATGAGCTCATACAATCCTTTGGATCTGTATTATTTGTTATAATAATGGAAAAACACATTTTGTGAACAAAACTAAAGCTCGGCGGTCAAGACTGAAGTTGACAGCTTTTCTTGCAACACTTTTACTAATTACATCCGCCTAAATGCCTACTCAAAAAGTGAGGGGTTCTTGCGAAAGCACGGGCCATCAATGTAGGTCATTGCTTGCATCAATGTGGGTTAGCTTCACATCCCACTCCTGCACAAGCTACAGGACAAGGGTTCTTGCTGGCACCGTATATTTTTTCCCGGCCATTAAGATAAGAAAAAATTAAAATATAGTGTATTTACTTCTTCAAGTAATAACATGAATTTCCATCAAGAAGTGACAATACACTAAATCAAATATACTATATATTTTAATTCCTTAAACCAAATCTTACATTGCACGTGAAACTATGGCTACGTCAGGCTTGTGCCACAGACTACATTCGACGGGATAAAGGCTACGTATATCGATTACAAGGTGGGTCCGACCGAGCGGGCCTCAGAAACGATCCCACAGGAGCACTAACTGAACATCCGGTGACATTCCTAATGGAGTTTACGTGAGAAGTGAAATTCATTGTGATCGGCCCCTTACTGGGAGTAGACGGAATTCGGAAGTTGTATCGACAATGTCGCATTTGTCGCTACCAACTTCGAAGCTGTCGCAATTAAATCGTTTATTTTTCACTTTTTTTTTACTGCTCTATGCTGGCGGAAAGGTCCAGTACAGCTTCATCGGATACTATAAAACACGTCCGCGTCGGCGGACGGTCTAGGTGAGATTGTGGTCGATAGGGGGACAGGCCGTCCTCCTCTCCCGCAGATGGGAATGATGAATGTTATTTAAGCTTAGGTAAAGTGACTATCTATATTGGCCGAAGGAACAGGGTCCCCCCTGCTCTCTAGTGAAGGGGGGGGTAGCTGACACGCGGTAACTAAAGTAGGCCTTGCATTATCGTGGAGGCTGGAGGAGCTCGTTGAGCTATCATTACTGGCGGGTGGTACGACTCGCGTGCGGTTAACCTAACCGGTACAGCGTTTTGATTTGAGCCCGATGGCAAAATGCGTAGGGTACTGGAATAATCTCCTATGGCTATTGTCTGTCATGATGTAGTGATTGTGGATTGAATGTTATAGTCCGCGCCCGAATCCATCGGACGGCGTGTAGTGTACCCGCACCACGTCTGTGGTGCATATGTTTGTATTTTGTAGTGTTTTACAATGTTTGTGATTTTGTCCTCGTCAATCGTATCAAGTCTGGGATGACGCCCCACTTTTGTAACGCAGTTGGGATTGTACTACGATGCCTTGATGAGAAGATTAGGATGAGCGGTAGCTCGATCGGAGTGTCATTTGGGGAGCTCTTTGAAATGCTCCGCGATAGTGGGAAGCTAGAAATTTTTAAGTAAATCTAATGTGCACATGCACCGGAGACATCCTGTGCATCCATTATTCCATCCATTATTTTTTACTGTGTATTTTTGGTATGAAGTTTTTTATCGCTCAGTAAAGGCATTAAGCGGAATAAAGGGAGTTGGAAGAATTTTGCGACGGCGGCTTCTACTCTTCGGTTATATTCGACTCTCCTCGCACCGCCCTCCGTCTGCCTGTACAACACTTCTATGGCGTCCCTCAGTGTCTGTACCTATGCAAGGCTTACGTCTCTTGTGAACTAGCTAGTCATTAAATAAGAATGTACATATAATTTTTTGTAAGATATAGTCTCATACTACATTGCAGGCGAATTGGGCAGGCATGGTTGTGGAAATATACGATATTAAGTTTAAGCGGTGAAATTAAATTCATTGTAAGCGGCCCCTTACTGAGAGTAGACGGAATTTGGAAGTTGTATCAACTATGTCGCATTTGCTATCAACTCAGACGCTGTCGCAACGTTCAGGCCTTGTTTTGACGCTAACTTCCTGTATTAAACAAAAGTTTTGTCTTTTATTTTTCAGCGTGTATTTTTGGAACGAAGTCCCTCGTCGTACAGAACAGGCACTAAGCGGTATGAGCTTTATTTTGGTAAAAGGAGTAACAAGACTTTCGGCTGCACTAGGCTCTCCTCGGTTGTACAACGCTTCGAGCGCTTCAAACCTTTAAATGATGACCTATTGGCGAATGCGTTTACGAAAGCGGGTAAGCCGAGCGCATTACGCCAGAGGTCGTTGTTTCGTTTCCAGCCTTGTTCATGTATGTTATCTACTTATGATATGTATTTCTACAATGAGAATATTAAATATTTAAAATTTCGTGAATTTCTAAATGGTGTTAAATATGTTATCTAGACAAAGGATAACATATGTAATACAAGTCCTTAAGGTACTTAGCACAGGGATAGGCTAACGTGGTGTGATAAGTCCACAAATTATTAACTATTTTAAATTTACATACTTAAAATAAATAAATTATATTGAAGTAATCGCCCCTATGGTGTTACGGTGCAGGTGTCGCTCGTTAAGATCGTTAGCCGCGTAGGGTCCTAGGTTCGACCCCCAGGTCGGGCAACTGTTATTAAATGTTGCTCAAATTATTCTGAGCACGTCTTTCATTGTCCGGGATCGGAAAGTGCCCGAAGTGGCCATAGCCTTGCCACCTGTGTCACCATGAGCCTCAGTACCTTGGCTAATCGTGGGTATTCTAGTATATCTACTGGACTTACGAGTTGTGGATGTCCTAGCACACCTCTGACTACCGCTTCGGGGATAACAGGTGTGAAGGTACTTTTTTATATTGAAGTACAGTTGATTGAATGATTAATATCACTTCTTGGAGGAAATTAATGTTAACACGAGAATAAATAAAAAACTTTATATACTATTTCCACAATCATTTGATTTCAATTTACATTTAAATGTTAATTAAAATTTTTATTAAATATTTAAAATATATAAATTATATTGAAGTAAACACATTTTGATCGAAATTATTCAAACTTGACATTTCTATATCAATATTATAACGAGGAAAAATTTTGGTTTGTTTGCATTGAATAGGCCTGTAGGGAACTACGGGACTGATTTCAAAATTATTTTATCACTACAGTTCTACTTTATCTGTAATGAACCTGGGCTATATCACATTTTCTGAACAGGTTTGATCATTATGAAAACTTCGATAATGTAACCAAAGGTGTGAAAAGAATATCAAAGTAAATCCTTATTTAGCTGCTGAAATTATTGTCAACTAACCGTCCCGACAGACGTTCTGATATAAACTTAATTTGTTGTCATTGTAGCGTGTAATGTTTACGATGCCGAAATGTATTATATGTTGAATTCGTGAAATATCCGTGCTAGCATTATGACTGGACAACAAACGCCCATCAAACTTTATGTGGCTCAGCTTCGGATCCTACATAAGTTTGGTGACCATTTTCTGGCTGCTGGAGTGAACTGGTGATGATCGGTTTGTATGACACCCAACCAGTTTAGAAGGAGACGTGGCCGCTCCATACGTCGTCTCCACGAATAGCGGCTCTGAGCGTCACCGTCCTGGGAATGCGGAGAGCCGGACCAAACTCTAGCCCAAATTGTGAATGTTTACAGATAATGATGACCGGCAAACATTAGAGTGCCGGGATGCTTACATCGGATGTTCGCTACAATGCAGGACAGCCGCAACACTAATTGAGAGCGAGTCGAACTCATGTATAGAGGGTTCCGTAGGAGAAAAAGCAACCCCCCCCCCCCCACACACACACACTTTTCGCGACTAGAAGTAAATACATACCAATAGCATAATAAGAAAAATATTTAGTCTATGTACTCTTACTTGAATACAAAAATTCATCCTCTATTCACATGAACGGAGCATTTTTACATAATTTTGTAGAGGTTACTTTTCAAATTTTAAACACATAATACCCATAATCTCAGTGAAAAACGCCTGCGACGTACGGAAAGACGGACATGACTAAACTATAAAGGGTTACGTTTCTTTGCAATTTCGCTACGGAAAATACCTCTGTGCGGATAAGTTACACGAAATCACATATTCACATGCGGTCGTATGCACTTTCATTTATGAAATGAACTACAAATATAACTTCCGGAAAAAGGCCATTACACGGTCTTTTTCAGTACTAAATTATCACGCGACGAATTAACACGCTGAAGTGGCTATGGGCCGGTCAAACACTCAGAAGAACCGATGGCGGATGGGCCAGTAAGGTTCTGGAGTGGAGGCCGCGTTTAGGAAAACACAAGTGTTGGTCGACCGTTCACCAGGTGGAAGACGATCTCCGTGCAGTAGCCGGTCCGGGATGGATGCGAGTAGAAGGGGATCGGTCGTCTTGGCATTCATTGAAGGAGGCCTATATCCAACAATATACCGATAAGCGCTGATAATGATGATGAATGGTATTTTCCAATGATACGAGATACAAGTCTGCGACGCGTCTATTAAACTCTGTAAAAACTCATTTAAAAAGCAAATATATATCGTACAAAAAATGGTCTAAGTCCTTAGAAACAGTCTATAGTTCACAGATTACAAAATTAGATTTAAGTCCTTAGAAATGATCGAAGGTTCTACGAAATAAATGTATGTGTATACTCGTCGAACAATATTGCGTGTTTACACGTGCATATCCTAAGTACTTACTGTATTTGATTTGCCTTTGCTTTCTTCTAGAAAAAGAGAATAAATTTCTACTCTACTCAAATAAAAGATTGTATATATGCAATAAAAAGAACAACACTTGAATTGAATAAAGTTCAGCTGTACGTAATGGAAGGATTGATTACGTTCTGGAAAGTTCTCGGAAGGAACGCTTTAGTCTTGATAGATCGGCCCTATCTGAAATCCTTATTGATCAACCCGTATCATAGTGATAGTGCGCCGCGCCGAACGACGTAAATTTATCGAGATAACTTAAAGCTGACTGCTTGAGAGTGGCTAGAAATACCCTGTAACATTTGTTTTAATGGGACCAAGGATTTTTTATGTCTTGATCTTAATTTTTTTTATATATGATATAGGCGGTAAACGAGACATTTTACTACTACGCCCATGAACATTCACATAATTACTATGCCGATGCGTTGCTTCCCCCTTCTCCCCTAAATGCCCACCGGCTACTCACAAACCACAAGGAAAGCGACAACGAAGATGTCACTTTACGCCGGTATCATGTGAGTGAGAGGTGCCAGCCCATTTCTGCTGCAATGTAGCATGATACTACCTCTTACTAAACTACTAAACGGATGTGATATATAATCCACGAGCGCCAGTGAATATCACAGACGCGTGTTATTCGCGGCTTGCTTAACAAAGTATACACTAAACCTTCCTCGGGAATCATTTGAACAATTGATGGAAACTGCATGATAATATATTCAGTACACATTTGGAGACACTGTTCTATGTATATGAATAGATTAGACGAGTGACCACACGTGAGGAAGGTTTTCTTGTCGTATGGACGATTTAATATCCAAAGACGTTTGACACAAATCACTAACTGCCTGCTGCCAAAACTTTACAAAGCTCATAAACTCGCAGCTACCAACTTGATGTGCAGTTGAATTAGCTGTTGTAAACTCTGTACATACGATATAAGGTCCTCGCTAAAGCATTGCACGAAATACGAATCAAAAGAGACTGATCATTGCCGTTTCGGCCGTTTATCCCTCTGTATATTTCATTCAGGATCCTGCGGTTGGAGCTTGGGGGTCGTTTGTAAAATTTGTTTCGTAGTTGGGACTTTGTTGGCGCATTGCGTCCGTGGGTTATAACAAGAAGTTACTGTAATTAATATATACAGTGACGTTTGTAGACGTGGATTTGGACTGACACCACCACGTGCTGTATCTGTGCCAAAACGGAGTGAGAATAAAATAAAATAAACCGTTGACTGGGAACCGATAATTCATAACATCCTACTCCTTTAGCCTTATCCCATTTCTATATCAGAAAATATATATTTCACACATTTATATGTGTTCTTTACATATAGAATAGGACTTACGACTACCGACGCCCATGAGCATCCACATGGTCACTATGTCCATGCGTTTCGTGTCATAATTCGTTTTAAAGTTCAACTCAAAAGTAATTTATAGTCAGCTTTACATACCACATCAATTCCACCCACCATACTTAATTCCACGCTGACAAAGTACCCCTGTTCCCGCATCCATAAAATTGTCTCCGTCTAAACGTACGCGTATGCGTCTGTATTTGAGTTTGATGTTTAATCACATTCCTCTTTTGGTCTTTAACAAAGGACATGAGGCGGGCTCGAGGTTCATTTTTGGAACGGATCTGATGGAATGAAGCCCTACTTACCATGATAGTTTGATAAAAAAATTATAGGGGAAAAATTTATTTAGTAATAAAACGTTTGCGCAGACACAAGTGCACTAAGTGTACCTCGTTCTCCTATTCCGATAGGACCCCAATCTGACACGGCCTGAGAGTAACAAGGGCGGGGACCGACGGCTCAATGGCTCCCGGATGCACAGTGTTGTAACACCTCCAACTTCCTGACTCGGGACCATAAACTTATTTAACCATGAAAAATTATGTTTAATTTTATTTGTATGATCAAAATATTTTTATCGGTTTTTGTGTACACCTTAACTCTATCAATGTGATGAATTACTAATGAAGCATGAGTAGGTTAAATTATTTTTGTGAGACTGGAAAGAAGTTGACACATCTGATTAGGAATTTGCAGAGAACAGAACTAGGATGCTGCCATGGTTCTAGCTTTGCCGTAGTGATGGGGCTCAGTGGACTGGGGTGAACTTAGACACCCTGGGTAAATTGAATACAATAGAGCGGGGGGCTGCTCTTTGTACCCATCTCATAAAAATATACCTTAATACAAATGTACAAAGAGCAGCCTCCACGATTTATTTGTTTTCGCCTATGGTGTCTGGGTTTACCCCAGGCTACCGAGCAGCAGAATGAGGAGCTTTTGCGTACGGGGCAATGAGCGAGGATGGGAACCTTGCCCTGTTGGACTGTCCCAAAATGGGACAAGGTGGGGTGAACTGATGATTGATAGTTCCGGGACACTTCACTAATGGTGGCATTTATGGCACTCGGTGGTTGTAATGGGTATTCGCTTAGTGGGAAGATTCCACACCACTGGGAGGCACGAGCATTACAACTAATAACAGTTGACAAAATTACATTAATTGTGAAGGCACACTCATTTTCTACTCAATAAACTACAAATATAACTTTGTAATGATCACTTTACCAATTTTCTGATTTAATACCTTATTTTTACTATAATTTCTTACTTCTTGCGAAATCGTATAATTATAGTCGACAGGAAGAACTCGATAAGTTTCAGTTACCGCATAGCGCGATCGCATAGACAATATTCGCATAAACATTTTTTTTAATACGTTTAATAATAAGTATGGTTTATTCTGTGATTCAAAGGTTGAATCGTTTAGATCCTCCCACGCACAGTTCCACGCATTCCATGGGAAAAGTCTTAATTTAATCGCCCCTGAATATGATATACTGTAGGCCCGTAATCCGGCACTGGGAAGAGTCCTCATGACGTTGTTTGTTCATGTATAAAACACCATAGCGGTATACAAGACAAAGAAAATGAGTTCCAACATTTTTGTATCTAGCCAGACAGACAGACAGAACAAATTTATCCAAGGTAGTTACGTTGTCCTTTTGAGGCAAGCAACTACTTAAAAATCGTAGGTAAAATCGTTTGTTCGTAGATTGATTTAGCCGCCCAAAATCCGTAGCCTTAGAATTTACAACCCCTTTGGGCCTAGGGGTAACCATATCTGTAATTAATTATACCTAGGTACAGAATAAACATAGTCAACGCCGCTCATATTGAGGCAATAATTATTAAGGTGGCAGGGCCGGATCTACCTAAGGTCTTTTTAGGGTTACGCCTAGGGCCCTGTGGATGCAAAGTCCTGACAATATGGATATTATGAATATAAATAGCTATTGAGCCCCATATCGAACAGCCCCGAACAGTTTCAGCCCTGGGCCCCGCCAGCTAACGGCCCCCGAGTAGTACTTACCCCCACGATGGTTCAAGTCTTCTCGTAGCGGTGGGGCTTGGTAGCCTGGGCTGAATCACCAGGCGAAGCGAATTGAACTGAAAGGACTGCTCTTTGTACCCCTCTTATAAGAAGATTGTACAAAAGAACAAGAGGAGGAGGCGTCTTCGCGCACGGGGCAAGAAGGGAGTATGGTAATCTCGCCCCATTGCACTGTCCCAAAGTTGGCGGGGTTGTTATTTGTTGCGGGTCATCCCTATCTGTGAAGGTGCCGGTACCTTAGGGTAATGACTAGCCATCGGTTTTCTTTTTGACGCGAGGAAACACATTTACGCGCCTTCACCGGCCCTGGGTAGGGTCCAATACCACAGATTCGGGGTACATGATAGTGCCGAATACCCACACTAACCACCGCGAGTGCCATCAGAGCCGCCCGTAGTGAGGTGACCCGTTACAACAAATCATCAAGGCACCTCGACGGCTCGTTAGCCCCCTAAGGGACCAACTCCATCTCCACAGATGGGATTGCCCCGCACTATAGGACAACCCCACTGACTTTGGGACAGCGCAATAGTGTGAGGCTCGCATCCTCGCCCCTTGCCCCGTGCGCAAAAGCGCCTCCTCGTATCGCTCTTATGTCCCCTCTTCTTGGAAAAGGGGTACCGAGAGCGATTCCTCCTCCAGATATTTAAGCCCCCCTTTCTAATAAGAAAAAAAATGCGAAGATCAATTGGCAAAAGGTTAAATTGGCTTCGCCTGGTTTCACCCCAAGCTACTAAGCCCCACCGCCACGATAAGGCTTGAATCATGATGGAGAGCCGTCAGGTTGCCCTGATAATTTGTAGTTCCATTTCACGTACGCCAAAGGTCGTTTCGTGATGGTTCGTTTGGTTTAAATGCCAGCAACTACCTCTTACTGTTCGGCTTGACAGTGACGCTGGTATATTATGCAATATTCTTGTATTTTTCTTTGGCCACGAATTAAATAATAATTACCTAATTCCATTATATTCTTAAATAGTTATTAGAATAATTTAAAGGCCTATGTCTGATAATGATGATGAAAATTATTGTAGTAATGTTTAGATATTTTTGTGTTGTCTGTTTCAGGTAACGATCAAATGGCTTTAACGTAAGGTATTGTAATGATCAATGAAGTTCCTTTCTTTAGCTAGGTGGTGGCGGATTCGTAAAAAGCGTTAATAATACTTTGTTCACTAGCGGCACACGGTTCTCTTCTGTTAGACTTTCCCCGCACTACTCACAGCCTGCCTGCCTGCACAACACTTCGGTGGCCGGCTGAGTTGGCTGAAATTTTATACACCTTGATTCGACCGTGAAGTATAGGATAATTACAGTATTTTTCTTTTCAAATACGCCTGTTGCGTATGTTATTGGGTATACGCAATATGCATCAGTAATAATTATAAGCTTCGGTTGTCTCGGCAAAAAACCTTTGTGTATTACGCAATATGATACATAACATACAATATATAATTTAAAGAAAAATATGAACAAATTAAATGTCAATGATGTTTGTTACGAGGTTTTGAAGGTTGAGTGGAGTAAAGTGGCGCCCGGCCAGCCGCGTTGGATCAACAATTCAGCTTGGGCTGCGCACTGCGCTTGTTTGTTCTAGGCTGTTTTAAGTATTAATTAGCGCACCTTAGTGGTTTTATCTTGAGATGTCACTGTTTAAGCGTGATTTTTTCTATCAATAACATTAAATTAAAAAAAGATCAGGCATCAAAAATCTCTCTACAAAGCAAAAAATTCTGTATCGTGGTCGCGCTGGAGAGTTGTTCCGCTACTTAAGAGGATAAAATATTTAATACTAATCCCCCGGCACGACAACTACAGAGAATTTTTATTTCTTACTTTAAAAATTACTTTGGCGTCGGATTTTTATTTAATTTAATTTTACTTCGTTCTGGTTAAATTACGGATGAATATACTAAATCCAATAAATACAAAGTGTAAAAGAAAAAACATCTTACGTTATTTAGGAAAACGGTTAATAATCTGCTAACTGCTTAATCTATCTTTATGAAACATGGCTTAGCAGTATAAAACCGCCGCATTTTTCGTATATATTTCTGTCTTATTATTCTATAACTTACTCTGACTTCTAGTGGCGATTTTACTTACAGCCCAATGTTGTTAACATTGATTTACAAAAATACAAGATACGCTATGTCATATTGAACTGTCATTATAAAGCATCCGTGATTGTATATATATCATTTGCTGGCAACAATGCGCGCATGATTTTAAGTCGTTTTCACAAATCAGATACTCTTTGAAAGAGATGCATAATTTAGACATATGTCGTCACAAATTCACCCTACGTGCATGATTTTAGTTATTTTCATAAAGTGCATAATTTAAATCTTAAATTTGACGGACGGTTTTGAGACGCTAACTGTGTATCTACATATTTTTTTTAATCAATGGTTGTATATTAATAGTTTTGGCTTATTACACGCCATGCACATTTAAAACTAACTGAATTCGTTAATTTGTCGCTAGGCCCACGCGAATTTTGTACATTAAAATACCTGACATCTCCCAGCGGTCAGGACGCGGGCCCACCGCGCACAAAGACACAGAATTAATTAAATGCGAGGAGCGGCTCGTGTGGTATTTTTGTATCATATCATCATCGCCCATCCGTTGTCCTGAATAATTAATTATTTCCATTATGTATTGTTTTCGTAAATTTGTGGCAATGTCAATCACTATTATTAAAGCTATTTGACAGACTGTCCGTTCGTGGGCAGACGACAGGGGATTAAAACATCGTAAGGAAAGACAGTGCGTTATTGTTGTAAGGTTGGATGATCGGGGGCCGGTTATTAATACTTACTATCACATAAATGCTTATTATTCTCATCGTTTCTACTACTGATGCCAATAAACATCCGCATAATAACTATGAAGATGCGATGCCCTCCTTTCCTCCTCTCCTCCAATAGGCCACCGACTACTCATAAACCGCACGAAACAACACCGAACATTTTACTTTGTTGCGGTATCGAGAGGTAACTCCACGATTGTCGCGGCCCAGTTGCAATGCAGCATGAGGCCCAGTTGCAATGCAGTGTGCCGCTACCCTGCAGTTGTGCCGAGACTTACGCATTACGATCGTGGACACTCATCTAACCGTCAACAGTAAATTGATAATGAAACTTCCACGTGTGGGTACCGAATGCGTTTTTATATCCACGTTTCTTAGGAATCTCAGAGAACCGCAGTACGATATGTATTTTACTCGACTGCGTGATGAAGAGCGTGACGTTTTCAACGTATAAGTGTATGTGTGCATATGTGTGTAGATTTCTATGTTTCGTGCTGTAATCTTAACTTTTGGATTTGAACGTATATGTCGTTAGATTCCTTTCGAATAACGCAAATGACACTGAAGGTTCATTACTTGGTGGTGTTTGTTTATCAATTTCCCGGCTTCGCATCGTATTATACACTAAAGCCTTTCTCGGAAATCGCACTATCCATGAGCGAGAACCATATGAAGATCGCATTTGAGAAAATCGATCACACACAGACTGACAGCTTTTTGGGGTCTTTGTGTTATATATAAGATAATATATTATTAATTTCAATAGTTTATTGTTATAGTAGGGTCCGATTTCAAATTACGATCAGAGGGGCGGACACATGAATATTTATGAGGGTGTTACTATTTTTGTGCCGGTCGTGTTTGTCGAGCGGCTGAAGGATAGATTTAGTGTGTACTTAAACAAATATTTATTTTATCATATCCATAGCGCGGTCCGCGTGAATGATATATAGTGTATACTGTTTTTAATATAGCAGCCCATCATTAATATAGCCCCGACAATTTGACACTCGAATAAATAAATAAACTTTATATACTTTTTCCAAAATTATTTAATTTCCAATTTTTATTTACTACCGGTATCGATTTATCTTCATCGGTGAATATTTACGGCGAAGAATTACAAATTTACACATACGACCGGTTTCGACTTATCATCACCGGTGATGATGATGATGGCGCGTTCAAACAAACAACAAGGCATTCTGCTCACAATATAGCATGGCACCTACTCCTATAGATACACAAACCACTTGAATTTAATTTTATGCTAAACTGGCCTCATCGCCCCCTTCCGTCCGTCGTCGTTGACCCTCATACTGTAATTCAAACACGGGCTTGTAAAATAAATCTTACATTTGTTTCCGTTCTGCTTTCATTCCATATAACCCGAGTTCGTAGGAGCTGAGCTCGAGACTGGGACGTTTTTAATAGGAGGTAAGGTAAACGCGCAGTCTTTAGATTAAATTAGTAGTTTTTGCGTGAAAGACTAACAAACATGCATACAAAAGTGTGCATTTAAAGTATAGGTAGGACAGGTCGCATCTGCGAAACCTCTGGTTTTGCAAATGTGCCTTGGGGATCACTTAACATAACATCAGTGGCTCATCTGCTCGTTTGCCTCCTACGCTATAAAAAAGGTGGATTCTTCCATAGCCATTATGAGCGGATTGATAATGTTGAGTTCACTCCTTAAAATATACACAACACAATTAACCAACCTCGTAAGAAACAGTTAAAGGAAACGGTTATACCGTGAATCTCTTATTCACGGTATAAAAAGATATAGGTTTAAATAAAAATAAAATAGGTTGGTTTTTTCATCAAAATTACGAGTCCTATTATTAAGGTTCCTTTAGTACTCATCAAAATTACGAGACCTATTATTAAGGTTCCTGTAGTACTCATCGAAATTACGAGACCTATTTTTAAGGTTCCTGTAGTACTCGTCGAAATTACGAGACTTATTATTAAGGTTCCTGTAGGACTCATCAAAATTACGAGACCTATTACTAAGGTTCCTGTAGTACGTTGACAATCTATGTGTATACTTCTATACCTTGTTTGACGCGCCTCGCCGGCCCTGGGTGGGGGGGGGCCCGTGGCACATTATTTCTCATGAATAAAGGCTATATAACATTTTCTACATCGTTTAGATATGTACCAAGCTTCGATAATGTAACCAAAGTTGTATAGTAAATCATTATTTCGCTGAAGTAATTATTGAGAACTAGCAGTCCCGACAGACGTTGTTTTGTCATAAATTTAGCTTTTCTTTTTTTCGACGAAATTAAGTTGAGTCCAATGACCACAGTCTCGTAGTAATTTTATTTCAAAACTAGTTTAAAACCAGATCTTACGGCTAATACAACTTTGGACTGTCGCCTTTGTACTTACTTAAAGTTTCACTTAAGAATATATGAAACCGATAAGTTTATCCTACAAGTTAACTTGACTTGCAGACACTAAGTTCAGGCTGCTTGTGAAAGCTGAATTTAGTATACAGGGTGAGTATTTATAAAGTGCACATGTTGTTCCTGGACATGCTTTGTTAAAGATATATCAGACTCCTGACATTGCGTAAAAGGTAATTAGTAAAACAAAAGTAATAAACAACAATAGCACACCTTCACGCCAGTACCATAATGGGGTAGGTAGAACGAACGGAGTGTCACATATCACGATCCTTACATAACTTTCTTTATTCTTTGGTGTCGAAGGGGAATGCATTTAAAGATGATACCTGGGAACCCGGGTAGGCCCCCAGACCTACGTTGGACCTGGCGATAGGGTTGCAATACCAACTAAACCTTCAGCCGCTATTAATGGAGGGTCCCGGTTCTACAGGCAACAGGACCCCTCCAGCGACAGGCGAAAAGGCCAGACTTCACCTCCTCGGGGACTGTCCGGCTACGCTATGACTAGTCCCCACAATGCAGTGTTTTCATGTTATGGACCTGGTTCCCGTCCAGGCCCGACACAGGACACAGGGCACTACTGGAGGAGCTGCCGATAGCGTCTCCTTCGTACCCCCATTAGTCGCGTGCGGTGGGAGGCCGCATCAGCAGCCTCCTCTCTCACCCGCTCGTCGGCTTTCTCCTGGGACATGACTGTTGGTCTCGTCGCTTCTGAGCATCGCTACGATGACGCTCGACTTTGACAAGTCCCCTCTGACAACTGATATCAGATCGTGTGGGCCGTCCGACACAAATACGCACCAAAGCACCCGTGCCCGGTGAGACAGCCGATATATCTGTGCCGTACAGCTGCCGCGCCAGATCCTCCCCCACCTCTGAATTCACGCCACGTGCCCTAACCGGCGGACCCGCAGGATCTCGTCACGCGTGGGGTCTGAGCCCTCCTATCCGAGACATAACAGTAGCTCTAGGCAAGACCCTCCGCCACGAGTTCCCACAGGGGAGTCGCCGGTCAGAGCCGTAGCTGCATCCCACGATACCGTACGGTACCCCCGGATTGCTTTCGCCGCGATGACCCTTTGGCCGAGCGCAGATGGGCACTGCTATCCTTACACACTGTCACCTCTACTATCAAAAGTACATAGAAAAAAAAAGGTTCTTAACAACTTTTTAAGTACTTTTCCATTGTAAAATTGGGTATACTTTCAATTTTTAACAGGCCTGTCCTATGCATTATATATGAATATCTATCTCGTTGAATCTATAACCTGGACAGGTAATGAATCAATATGAACACTTTATAAAACCTCATTCTGTATAAAGTGAAGCATATTTTAAACTTACTCAGGAGTGAAATACGTCTGCAAACTTTTTAATGCACACAAACATATAGAACTTGTCCTACCATAAATTGTATAAAAAGAAGATATAGTAGAAGCAAACTTTTTTCACTGTAACTAAATATTTCAGTTTTGTGTACTTTAACAATTTGTTTTAAATTTTTGATTGCGTGGGAAGGGAAAATCGAAACGCCATTTAAAAGTGGTCTTCATTAAACTGTTTTACAGTATGTCTAACATTTCGGAACTTCTTGTAGTATTTTCTGTTTCGTTTGCTAATTCTTTATCTATCCTATTGGACGATGTAACGATAAAAAGGATTTTTTTCAGCATCAAGTTAAGCCGACGGTTATTACTAATTTACATACATGTGCATAACAATCCGATTGACAACGAAAGGCTATTGACAAATCAGCCATCCTTAATTCGTTTTAAAAAAATACTTGCTTTAACTATTATAGCCTATGCAATTTAAACTAGCCTACCTGTTATTCTCATAGATATCCGAAAGGAAAGAGATTTATAAGTTCCTTTTGCGCGTTGGAGAAAAATAATGAGAGTAAATTTTCATGATGCCGTGCATACCGTTACGAAAAACCGACACCCGGAAGTTAGCTAAAGTCAACATTAGCGTTGTTATAAAACTTTCAATTTATTATATACCTTCTTTCTATAATATACATAAAAAGGCGAAATGTATTATTATTATTTTTTGAGATTTTTATCTTGTTACGCCAAAGAAGTACAACTTCTAACGAGTGTGCGTAAGTACACACGCACTATATTAAAATCTCTATAGTTATTCTTTTGATTTCGATATGTTGCTGATGATATCATTTAAACCGATCCGACGTAAATTACATGCAGTAATTAATTGTGCTGCGGTCGATTAGTATAATTACCTGCGCATGCAGCGACTCTGTAATCCGCCACATCTGGTACACCTGGCGAGTGGCGGCCGCCGAGCCAGCACTAATCGTCGGACCGATATTGCCGCACCTGCTAAATGTAAATAATACTCTATCTAGGAGCCAAAGGAACACTGGCAAATTAGCAAAGGAGCGCGTATCGCCTTGGAGTTTGGATAAACTATGACTTTCAGGTGTTATATAACTACTTATATGTGTTGATGCGTTACGTCACGATGACATATGGAGGGCTGTGTGACCATCCCAAGTTATGGACTCTAAGGTCAGGCGTATTACGTGTATGATGGCAAGCCATAAGACATCACTGAGGTGCACACCCTATGTGCCCTCATCTCATGGCCTTCAGGGCCGTACTGGATATTGTACGTGGCTAACACGGGCATCAGCTGTCATAGCTGTCATCACAGTACAGACTATGTAAATATCTCAATATATCAGGATAGCATCAGGACGACAAGAATTCAAGAATTGTGGCTTGCTTTTTAGCATTGGTGGACCAACTAGCGCGGAGCTACTTCATGACGCTAACGAAGCCCATATATATACATATACGCTGCGCTCCTTCACTCACATCCTCTCTACGAGCCACTCAGATCGCTCGTAGTCGAAATTCGACCATAACACGCATGAGAGAACTTGCCTTCTTTCTTCGTCCTAGATTTAACCCGTTACTACATTGAATTTGTATAGGGCGTCCCTTTGTACACAGAGCATCTGTCATCTGACATTTGCAACCCAGAGCAAAACCCAATCCTAGACCAGGTTGAACTTACACAAATCCGAATTTCTTAGCAACATTCGTCACCGTAGCAGTCAGAAAATGTACTTAAGTTAGAAAGACCGTGAAGAAGACCAAGAAAGACCATAAGGTTCATGATGGTCTGTGAACTTGGACTACCAGAATGGAAGTCCGAAGCGCTAACCACCAGACCACCGAAGCTCCGGCTTGGGCTACTATATATTAATATTTTAATTAAATATAGCCGAGGTTATTTGTCTGATCAATATACTATAGTTGTATTGTAATGTAGACAATATAACATTCCTTTGTTGAATAGTTTAGCTTCGTGCTTTAACGGGGAACGTTTTAGGGCATTTGAATCGACTTAAACCATTGCTCCTGTTTCAACTTGAAACTTCGGTTACCAAGTTTATTGACTCTGTATAATAGAAGGTCCAAAGTTAATTCCAACTTATTCATTGTCCCTAGGGTCCGGTTGATATTGATCGAACAGATAAAACCAATAATCTACAGGCCTCTGTGATAACTTTCCAAATCCCTTGCAATTTGCCTTGTAGGGTTTAACGATTGATGATACTGCACAAGCTAAAGTGTAATTTCAACATAACAATCAAGGCGACTTCAAAACACTATAATAAAAACATTAAAATATACTAAACCAGTAGTATGTCCCGGCTTCGCACGGATATTTCACAAAAGTAGCAAAAATTCATTGATCTACAAAAATTATAACTTTTTGTTTCGGGCAAATAAAAATTACACGTTACCATGACAGCAAATTCAAAATATTGAACATCCGTCTGTCGGGACAGCTTGTCAAAAATTTCTCTAGCTATACCTATATTAATTTACTTTGATATCTTTATCACACCTTTTGTTTATATATATACAAACAATCAAACCTTTACTTTGGTACCGACTCTACCGGAAACTCACAAACTGCACGAAACGTAACATCACCACACTGGCACAGTTCGGTTACAATGCAGCATAGCACTACCTCTTATGGAAACTTGGAATGATACCCAAAACTATTTTCCTCTGCCTTCCCCCATTCCCTTACTCGATCTTGAAAAATCCATATTGAGAGTTCGTAAGCATTAAATCATTGCCAAAACTAATTTATCGGTTTCTTTGGCAGTTTCATATTGCGGACTTCGACGCCAGGTTCTGTTTCATCATCAGACTTGTAACTGTATATGTATGCTAGTATAATAAATCTGAACGGTTTTTTTGTTTGTTTGTTTAAACGCACTAATCTTTAGTATCACCAGGCTAGTTTGAAGTATATCTTACTGTATGACAACTAAATTGATGAGGAATTTTATAGATCATATACAATGACGTTGCGACGAATATGGTTGATTTACGCGGGTGAAACCGTGGGGCGCAGCTGGTTATATAATAAACCTTTAACAATTTTATTTTATATTTGATTATTTAATAAAATATATGAGAAGTGATTCGGGCCAATAAATGTCAGAATTTTATAAATTTTTAATGTATGTCTTTATAATTTATACGCGCACCACCTTAACATGCTGAATCAAATTTGTATGTGATTGTACACCATCGCTTTTGTTTTACGGGACCACTTTAACGAAACGCTATTACTGCCGATCCGAGCAGCAGCTCGCACACATATGACACAAGGTTTAATATTTAACATTACATTGTGTCACATAAAATACATTTCAAGAATATTTACCCGAGCGCACATAATTTCATAAAATGTATCAAGGGCTCACTTCTAAGCTGTTCATTTTTTTAAATATTATAATTATTTATAATAAATATTTTTTGCTTCTAATACGAAAATGTATAAAGTGGATTATGTCTATCTTTATCAGCTTTTATCTAGTATACGTCTAAATCTCAAACGTCGCAAAAGCTTTGGATTCCTGGGGAAGCAGTGCCGTTACATAGCAACCGTAAGGTCCATTTCGCACGAACGTTTTTGTAGCCCTTTCGTAAGTACCCGATAGCTGTTTAAACGGCGCCACGGCTGGTGTAGCTCTTTTGTAAATACACGGTAGTTGTTTAAACGGCGCAATGCTGTCGTAGCTCTTTCACAAGTACACGGCAACAATTTAAAAGGCGCCATACTGTTTTATCTCTTTCTTAAGTACCTACACGGTAGCTGTTTAAACGGCGCCGTGTTGTTGTAGCTCTTTCGTAGCTCTTTCACAAGTACACGGCATCTATTTAAATGGCGCCATGCTGTTTTATCTCTTTCGTAAGTAACGGTAGCTGTTTAAACTACGCCATACTGTTGTAGCTCTTTCGTAAGTACCTACACGGTAGCTGTTTAAACTGCGCCATGATGTTGTAGCTCCTTCGCAGGTACACGGTTTACGCCCGGCGTGGCGGCCAGACGGTGTGGCAATGTTATAACATTACGTTTCCGTGCCGTTTGTCATGTGAACGCACGTCTACAGACAAACTGTTCTGTGGCTGCAAAGATGGCTGCCACGTCAAACCCGTGCTTAATGGATAAGCAAGGGCACACTGTCGCGGCATGATCGATATGCCTTGTGAACCTCACAATGTAGCTCATAAATTAAGAGCTGCTTTACGAAGCACGATCGACGTGACGTTGTCGTTACATTTTTAATAGAATAAGGGACAAACGAGAATTTCTGAGCATTTTTGCGACTACCTACGCCCATGCACATCCACATAATTACTATGCCAATGTGTTGCCCTCTTTTCCCCGCCGACCAATGGGCCACCGGCCACTCACAAATCGCACATAACGCAACAATGAAGATGTTACTTTACAACGGTATTATGCATGTGAAAAGGCAACTAACACATCACGTGTCATCGAAAAGGTTGAAAAGCCCTGATGTATCTCAAAGCAATAAATCGTTTTTACAGCTTTTCGATCTACAGACTATACAGACGCGTCACAGCATGTCGATGTTTGCATAAAGCCGTGTGTACAGTGTGCTCATTTTGTTCCGTGACGTGTCAAACGTCACTGGTGACGTTATTCCCTTTTTTCATCAAATGGAAGTAACGCGTCAAAGCCTTTTTATTATTTCTCACGGATTACCGATAAATGATTATACGACGAATGTTCAACATTAAATCGAATGACTTTATTTATTTTGTTTATTGCGTCGTATAAAAATGCTATTGCTGATTTCCAGCCGAATATGGCTGGAAAGGCTGTGGAAGTAGAGTAATGACTATGCAGTTTCGTTTTGTGTGGTTCCGACTAGGTCATTGGAGGAATAACGTGAAGTTGGTCAACGCGTCTACACATCCTGTAATTGTGCGTATATAAATGGTTGTTGGACGTCTCCCCACTATGCAATAAATACCTTCTTTTTTCCACTGGGGAATATGCTTATGTATCCCCGCGGGTCGTCATTTCTGAGGGGCATATGGGACTTGAATGCTTAGAGGGGGGCGCCTCAGTCCGCACACCCCATAATCTTGATCTTTATTCAGTTTATTCGTTTTTATTATCTTCCATAAGTGGTACAGTCTAGTTTGTGTCCGACGAGAACTGTGCCACAGCTGTAGCAGTATCGTTAGCAGCTACCCTTGTAGCTTCATTGTTAAGAGTGCAGGAATTTGGACACAGCGGACAATGGAGTCCAGCCACGGTCCATCAATATCTATATGCACCATTTTTGTTCAAAAAGTGTTCTACTTTTCTACCTTCATGCAAGCAGTACATTGTGTGGTGAGTAATTATGGTGTTGTACATAATCAAGGTCAATTAATAAGGGGTTTGTAGAAACAACCCCCTTATTAATTGACCTTGATATGTGTATAATGTATGCTGGGAACGACGCCATATCGCTATATGGCCTGTAATAAGAATAATAAATTAGCTCTAATTGTGGTATAGGGAAATAACCGGTGTGACCTTAGGGTGACCATACTTCCCGATTTGACAGGAGCTCCCTACTCTAATAGCAAAATGGGGCAAACGAACACTCTGCTGACGTCATAGACACAATCATTATCGTTATGCAGATATACCCATCTGATCCTTCTTTCCTCCTCATCGATGGACCAGCAGAAACTCGCAAACAGCACGAAACGCAACACAATACAATAGCCACTGTCACTTCCTGTCGTTATCATGGGGGCAATAGGTCTCCCCCTCCCCGGTCGATATACAAGTTGATGAAGCTAGTAATGTTCTCGAATATTCGATGGCCGAAATTCGATTTCCTTAATAATATGTTTAAAGCCTTTTTATGGACTACAGACACATGACCATCCGGTACAATTACTATGCCGATGCGTTGCCCTTTTTTATCCCCCCAATTGCTACCGAAAATAAGCAACCCTATCGTGCTTGTTTGATTCATCTGTATCAGGGCTCTGGGTCTATACCTTATCTATCCTTTTTAACCGATTTAAAAAAAAGGAAGTATCCATTCGATACATGTGTATGCATTATTATCGGAATTGCAATATATTCACATAAGACAATCTGCTAGAAATTCCAAACAGATATTAAAAATGTATTATCTATATACAAGTGTGTTTGTGAAAACTGAAACTATTGATCGTATTTTGATATTTTTTCTTATTTACACGGGAACAGTGAATATTTTTCAAAACCGGTTTGTTAAGTTCTAAATTAAAAAAAATAAGAAATAAAAAATTAAAAAAAAAACTTAAATTGACTTCGAAAAATTTCGAGGTCAGCGCCTACACCCAAACGAAAACCGAAACATATCTTCCGGCACCAATCTCAAGAATATAATTATTTCACAATTTGGAATATCTGCAATTCAGCAATGACGCCACCTCTTACTAATCTCTATCTCTCTCTCTCTCTCACACACACATACAGACACACACACACACACACACACACACACACACACACACACACACACACTCGTATTTGAATATAAATTTATGTCATTGAGTGTTCCAAAGTTGTTCGAGGACATTTCCATTTAACGCCCACGCTGAAATCTCGTTAATCGTTAAATAAACTTCCAGATTGCTCCACCCCCCGGGCCCGAAATGACGTCAACTTTGCTGGATCTTTGACATAAGAGTAGCAGCTTCGCAGCTTGTGTACAACCCCTTAGATTATATGTGTGGTTATTTATTGCATAGGAGACAAACGAGTATTTAAGCCACGTAATGTTAAGAGATCATCAATGCCCAGAGAAGTCCTTAACATTTTTATATTTTAATAGTATTTTGGGGTAAACTAGTAGTAATTGTTTGAGACTTTCACGGTTGTTACACATTTTGTAGTTATCTAGCGGGTTTTAACGCGATACTTGAAATACTTATTACAAGGTACTGGCAAAGTTTTTGAAAATACCTTTGTAGGTAAATATTTTAAGTATCGCGTTTAAACCCGCTAGATAACTACAAAAAACTAGTAGCGTCAGTCTTTAGATAAGTTTTGTGTTGCCCCTTCTTCTCTTTTCCTTTTCCAATTAAAAAGTAACTTAACGCGACAGCAGAGCTGTCACCTTGTGACAGTATAACATAATAAGAAGCATCTCCCATCAAAACAAAAAATAATAGTATAAACAATTTTTAGGAGGCAAATGACCAGTGCTTTTGATAATCACCGACGCCCATAGACATCCGCGTAACAGTTTTGCAGACATGTTGTCCGCTATTCCTCCGACTCCCTTCCAATACGGGACTCCCTTCCAATAGGCAACCGGAAACTCACCAAACGCACGAGACGCGACAGCATAACTGTTACTGTGTGGCGGTATCTGCGTGAGCTATAAGTACTTTCGCGGTCGCGATCGACCGATTCGCTGCAATGCAGCGAAATGCCACATCTCACTAAAAGTTTTTAAATGTATACTCGTATATCATTCTGGTTTAGTACCTGTCTAAATGGCTCGTTTACAATTAAATATGTTGAAAACGAAACGGCGAAGCTCGTTCGACTCGGTCATTCGTTTTTCTTATGAAAGAAGGCGGTGAGCTGACATGAATTTCTCGACTCAGAGAGCGCAGCTGGACAACCTTAAA
The DNA here is from genome assembly GCA_017140195.1 of Eumaeus atala. NCBI lineage: Eukaryota > Metazoa > Arthropoda > Insecta > Lepidoptera > Lycaenidae > Eumaeus > Eumaeus atala. Next base: position 783,153 of record JAFELO010000106.1, on the reverse strand, counting down.
ATCGATGGCAACAGCCAACAAGGAAAATTAATGATATAGTTGATTGAATGTATTGTCACTTCTTTATGAAAATGTATGTTGACACTTCAAATTATTACTTTTAATAACTGTGGAAATAATATGTAAAGCTTGTTTACTTATTCAAGTGTTTAAATTAATGATGTTTAAAATTGCATTAAGCTCAGGACTTTTTTGATAAAATATGAGTCGACTGGAAGTATATTAGGTATACCAGGTTTGATCGATTGGAAGGAAAGAAGAACTTATGCTAGTACATTTTACTAGCTGTGCCCCGCGATTTCTTTCGCATAATACCCTAAGAGATCCTATTATTATTTTTTTGTATACATTTATTTTTGTAGTTCTTTAGCGGCTAACTAGACGGGAATAAAAATTATGGGTTATTACTAAGTTTTTACTCCTAGAGGCAGTATCTATGAGCGCTGGTTGCCTTTTTTATGTTATTCTTGACCAGCGATTCGTCCGTGAATAAATTAAATACTAAATTCTTCCTCGCAAATCGCTCTATCCGTAGGTGAAAACCGCATGGGAATCCGTTCAGCAAATTTTGAGAAAATCGATGCACTAAGACTTAAGCTTTTGGGGACTTTGTATAATTTATGATCTATATCTGCCAAATTTCATGGTTCAGTAGTTTTGGAGTGAAAGAATAACAAACATTCATACAAATTTTAGTATTTATAATTTTAGTAGGACTATTTTATTATTATCAAAAAAGAAATATTGTGCTGATATAAGCAAAATGTTTCCTTTGTAATAATTATTTTATTTCGGTATTAATTATGGTTAGGCAAAGCTTTTTACGATGAAATATGTTTGAAAAATCGTGCGAAAACCCTTAAAATCGGTTGAACCGCGCAATTTTACTAAATAACATATCGCGTTGGACATAAGCACCACGTCGTATTATACTAAATAAAATCTCCAATTATGACATGACGTCTGTGGAAACAACTAGTAATTTACTCTGTAGTAGCGAGTTATATATCAACTGCTACCGAGGTCCTGCGTCCAAATTCGTTTTAATCTTATCGGCTCTCCGCAGCCTCCGCTGCTGTGGGATTAAGTCCCCCGTACAACTTGGTTATTAACTTTTTTGACAATTTACCGTTCAATTTGTATAATTTTCAGTTTTTGTTTTTAAGTTTTAGTTTCAGTCTTATCATTTCAAGTGGATTACTTTGTAGGGAGGTTCTAAACATTACGTATTTTATTAAAAAAGTGACAAAGTTATGTTTCTTCTTATAGCTTCTTTCTTTATAAATCTTAGGGCTTAAAATAATGATCATGAATTGTTTTTTTTTATGTTCATAATAAAATTGGCCATTTTGAATGAAAAACATGAACAAAAGAAATCACCGGAAAAGACAAACTACTGTTCTTGTCACTTTTGTTTCTTCTTTTTAACAACGAGTATGTCCACCTCTCTTAGCAATACATTCGAGAAGCCTCGTATGCATACTCTGGATTAAATTCCTCACGTTTTCATCTGGAATCTCCTCCCAAGCATCTTTTAAAGCGTCAATCAGCTGCTGTTGGTTGTAGACCCCTTGCTTATTCTCTCTAACTCTTCCTTTCAATTGGTCCCACAATTGCTCGATCGGATTTAAATCCGGACTGATAGCTGGCCATGGTAATACCTCAATATGGGACCCTTCTACGACAGTTTGGGTTGATCGAGCTGTGTGTGCACGGGCATTATCTTGCATCAGGATGAATCCGGCCCCACTCGCTGTGCAAATGGGATCACTTGAGGCCTGATGACGTCCTCGATGTAATGTTCTGCAGCTACGGTACCCGAATTTAAAATGGTGAGCTCGGTTTTACCGTGTCGACTAATCCCACCCCAAACCATTACGTAGGGACCACCGAAACGTTCAACTTCGTGAATGCAGGACTCCGAAAACCGCTCGCCGCGTCGTCTCCACACTCTACTACGTCGGTCCACGCGTCCGCGGCTCGCGAAAATGTATCGTGCACTAATTAAGCTTCATTTCTATACTTATTACAAAACAAAATTCTCAAAAGCTGTCAGTCTGTGTATGATCGATTACTCGGAATATACTGAACGGATTTAGATGCGGTTTTCACCCATGGATACAGCGACTCCCCCCGACTTTTAATATAAAATTTAATTACAGGCGAAGCCTAGGCGGATCGCTTGTAAATTATATTTAAATGGATTTTTGTATATTTCACAATTGTGAAATATAGAAAAAAGATAATGACTTTATGTCATTATTGGATTGTACCCTTTTTATGTAAGTGGTAGTAAATCCGGACCGGCCAGGAAAGTGTCTCAAGCTACCTTGGTACCGTCCTAATATGATAGCTATGTATGTAGTATTGCGTATCATGTAGGTATTGATTGCCCGGTGGCTCTTTGGAGTGGCTAGGGTTAATGAGCGAAACGCACTTGTATAACTTTTTGTTTTTTTTTTGTGGTAGTCGGTAGTCAACAAATGACTCCTATTCTCGTTCGTCTCTCCATGCAATAAAGAAGGCTATTACATGAGCTGCTGCCAGGAGAGAAAACTTGAAAGTGTATTTGTTCCGAATGTCGCGAGTTCCTTGACTTTGATGATATTAATTTGATGATTGACTTTTCTTTGGCTGCTCTATGCTGACGGAAATGTCCAGTGCGGCTTCATCGGTTACTATAAGATACTAGGACTAGGTGAGATTGTCGTCGATACGATGGGAAGGATGCATCCCGATAGATATTTAACATTAGCTCAAGTAACTATTATCATCTTGGCCGGAGGGGACCGGGTCCCCTCGCTCTCCCTCTGTAACGAGGTGGTAGCTCACGCGCGTCAACTAAAGTTGGCCTTGCATCGCTTTGGGGGCTGGTCGTTATCGACATGCGTGACGCGTGACAATGGCGACGAGTACCATGACTGTTTTAACCGTAATGTGTTCAATACGCATAAGTAAATCAATTCACTCGTAAAAAGGAATAAAAACCGTACAGCTACAAAAGCAGTATAAAATCAGACCGTCCAGTGTAATACTCGAGTGAAGCCGCTGCAGCTCTTAGGTTAATTGGAATATATGTGCAATATTTGTAATAATCTATACAAATATTTGTTTTCCTCAGTCCGAGCCTGGCCTTGGCTGTCGAACTAGTTACATAAACATATCTTCATTACCCTGTGGAATAAACACCGGAATGCTTTTACCCTTTATTATTTATGTGTTAAGGCTTTTGTGTACCAAAAACGAGGGAATATTATGTGACTAGTAAGTGGCACGCATTTTACACGCGTAAACCTGTCCCAAGGGCCATTAAGTTTTTTCAATCATTAACATTTAATAAGGAGTAACAAATATAAACATTACAATTTGTATTTTTTTATATTTTGGTACATTTCTATATATTGTATATTATTGGGTATTTATCATGTTTATTATAATTGGGTAAGCGCATCAGAAGTAGTTAAACTTATTCAAAAGAGTTTCCACATCGTAAGACTGACATTAACAATAAGTTACTTTTACATTTGGGTGAGATTTCAATAGGGTGTCCCTAAAAATAAGCTTAACCAAAAGGGGGGGTTTTCGTGTCCCTGTCTGTAAGTCGATTTACGGACGATAGAATTTTAAGTGATAACGGCTCTCTAATAATTGATCTATGAACGCATCGCCCGGCCAAAGAAACGTGTTACGCTGTCTCCATTAATTATTTTTAACCAAAACAATTGAAATCGCATACATTGAAAACACTGCAGACAAAGTGATGGACACAATTAATAGAAAAAAGAAAAATCTAATCGAATACAGTAAGTACTTGGGTATGAATTAATTGTTATCTGCACAGCTGTGCGAATTGAGGAGTATAGGATGGGCTGTCGCTGGGCATGCGACGGAGAATTAATATTCACCGCCATCGATTTTCAGTGACCTTTCAGCGGTAAGACGAAAGGAAATAACGACTGACACCTTCCAATATTTAGTCGCATTATAAAATGAATGCGGATATTTTTAATAATAAGCGGCGGGTGGCCCATAGATAGGATGGAATGAATGAAGACAAAGCATCTATATATGGATTGTAATGTGTGTCGGTAATCACAAAATGGCTTTCGTCCCCCTGTGCTAGGATTTAACACTCCGTATATTTCAGTTTTCATTATATTTATTATGTCACGGAAAGTAAGAGTGTGCAGCCGAATACTAATATGTTCTATATGTTATATACGGTTGAACATAGCTGCCACTTCACGCCGGTGTGATTGAGAGGTATCAACTTCATGATGTGCCGATTACGCTGCAAGGCAGCAATATGCCACTAGCAATTAATGTAACTAGTGATCGCCCAAATAATTATAAAAAAAGAAAGCATGCGGCTTCGAATACAGCTTGACTGTAAAACTTTTTATAGGTGCATAACGCAACGAAATGTCGTACCTCATAATGTTTGGCAGTGTCACAGATTATGTACTACAGGAGTTTTAACGGTGTGCATACCGTAGTGCAGGTAACGTTCTATTTAATTGAAGTTATAAAATGTAATGCATTATACAATATTAGCGTTCGACACTTCACCCACACATAAACTCGGTGTGCCAAATTTCACACTCCTCCTTCGGCGCAGTTTACCTAAAAAGGGGTCCAAATTTTTAACTCCGCGTATTAATCCATAGAAAAACGAAGTTTTAAAATTTCCATTTCTAGATTGGACCAATAATGGGTTATTGAATTATGTATTTCCATCAGGAAAGTCTGTAGCTTAATTCTATTATTCGCCTGCGCCTGAGAGTTCTCGGTGTTTGCCTTTAAACTCCCCTCCTGGTGTCCCACCAACGCTGATCCGCTATCCAAGGGAACAATGAGAGTGCTTGTGTCACACACACTTCTTTTTTGTAGTTGTTTGTCATCGATCTATATTATATATATATATATAGATAGATAGATAGATAGATATAAGCACGCGTATAACTTCAGGTTGTCTGTATCAAATTTGATGACTATTTTATTTTTGCACTTAATACATTGTCACGATTTGTGTGTTGATTTCTGTACGAAAAGTCCTTTCAAAAACCAAAACTTATCCTTTCCATCTAAAACAATGGTTTAATTTTTCTACCAGCGTTTTGTACCAGTCTATACAAAAACTAAATGGATAACTTAGCAGACTTTAAAATTTTTAATACAGGTATATTAGCTCAACGATACCGTTTGAGTTAATTTATCTGTAGTAAGCCCCAGAAATGGAGCTTTGGACCATACCAACCACCAACGAGACTGTCAATGATGTTATATATTATATACTAGCTGTGCTTCACTGGTTTTCCCGCGTCAAATCGGTCCCAAAGATCTGGCCTCAAAACAGATCTTATACTGCTTAAAGTTTAATTAAATCTTCAAAAATCTCTCTCCATAAATATTTAATTATAACATACTTTCAAATTTGTTAAGCGATAATCGCGAAGACAGCCCCGAATGAACCATTTTTTCATTACATTTCATTAAAATGACCGTCTTTCTAATGTGGTTGATATGTTGTAACAATTTAGATTTAAAGATACTTAATTAGATTTAAAGAAATTATGACATAGTCTAATCGCTTTATTAATGCGCACAAAATTAAACAATTTTTGTTAGAAGTTTTTGTGGCATTTAATGATCCCAATTTCGTTTGCAATTTTCCTCAATTATCCAAATAGGTAATTCGAAAGTTAGTGTTGGGGACGGGGGCACTTTTTACCACGTCAAAAGCGAATATCTCACAAAATAGTGGCATAATCGGAAAACATTATTAGAAACATCCAGCTCATCTAAAAATATCTATCCCATAACACCTGATCATCATAGCCGTATGGTATCTTCAAGAAAAAAACATCCCTCAGTTACACGTACGGAGTGCTACCGTTAGTAATTTTATTTTTCAAAATCGCAACACATTCGGTTTATAAGGGTCCAGTCCGAGTAAAACGTTTGTGACAGACGGACATGACGAAATAATGAGGGTTCCGTTTTCTGCCATCTGGCTACAGAACGCTGAAAAAATCCTAAGCTAATTTTACGTTGTACAGAAAATAAGTTTTTCATTGGAAAGTTAAACGCTGTCTGTCGTATGTCAACTAGTTATGTTTTCGATTTTCTCGAAGTTTCCTTCGCGTTATCTCCAGTGAAATATAAAGTGAAACGAAGTTCCTTTTAATTTGATTTGTCGATCTTGCCAACACACAAACACAGCTCAAACGCGCACACGATAACATTCATAAAATTTCTTTTTCCCGTCATAATTCTTCAAGGGATTTTGCGGCTGCAAACAATTAAACTTTTGCCGTAGCCCGTGGGGCGTTTTTTAAAACGGACATTACAGACGAGGGATATTTGTCGTAAAAATACCAGATTCCAGAATGTGTATAGGTATTTACAGCAGGTTTTTCACAGAACATAAAATTCAGTAAGTGGTATTGCCATTCAGCAGATTTAGGGTCACGTGGAACCCCCGCAACTGAGCTGACACTGGAGCACGAGCTGTCCCAGTGACAGCTCGTGCTCCAGTGTCCTAACTGCCACTAGATCTCCTGACACTGGGTCTAGTGGTAATCATATTCTTTTTTTATAGAATAGGGGGCTAAGCGAGCAATCAGAGCCTTTTTACGACTGCCGACGCCAATGAACATCCCCATAATTACTATGCCGATTCGTTGCCCTCCTTCCGCCCTCCCAATGGCCACCGGCTACTTACAAACCGCACGAGACGAGACACTGAAGATGTCACTTTACGGCAGTATTATGTGAGTGAGAGGTACCTCCCCGGTCGTGCCGACTCCATTCCGTTGCATAGGAGAATCTAGTGTCATGCACCATGCATTGCACTACCTCCTCCTGCGCATCATGGCACTACGTCTTTCTAATAATGTTAAGCCTCAGACATGAGAGCCAAACAAGAAGTGTTATTGGGGTTTTCAGATTGTAATAACAGCCCTGAGTAAGACGTAGGCGTAGTGTATTGTGCCTCTCCGTGCCTCGGAGAACACGTTAAGCCGCCGATCCTGCGCCTGATTATTTTCAGGTCGTGCCGGATTGCCGTCAGCATGCATTGCAGCTGAGTAGGGCCGGTACGACCGGGGAGGTACTTCTCGGTCACTTGATACCGCCTTAAAGTGACAGCCAGTGCGTTTCGTGCGGTTTGTGAGTAGCCCGTGGCCCATTAGGGGAGATGAAAAGAAGGCAACGCATCGGCATTGTAATTATGCTGATGTTCATGGCCGTCAGTAGTCGTCGGTGGGCTCCGATTTCTCGTTTGTTCTTCTTAATAATTATAATATTTATTATAATTATTAAGAAAAATAGGATATTGAAGAGAGTTAAGTAAATTTTTAGCCTTTTAAATTAGTACCTCTAGCTTCTTGTGAGCGCTCGACCAAATTTAAAGTCTACGTACAAGCTACACTTCACATTACTTGGGAGTGCAGTCTTTGGCATAATGGGAGAACCATAACGTTAGAGAATATCCATAGTGTTAGCGGGGTAGTGTGTTATGGCGACCTCGTGGACAGCGTGGGCAACTTCCGTGCACTTAAAGGATTTTGTCACACATATTATTGGGAACATGCGGTTTTAAATCACACATAACAATATTTTAAGTAACAACAAATTAAGTGTGAAATCATTGAATAAGGTCTTTTTATATCTCCGTGGAGCATAGCAGCTACCTCACTTGGCTCCCCTCTCTTTTCTCGGCTTGTACGAGTCGTTGTAATCCTGTATTTTCTCCGCTTTGATTGGGGAGGGAAATTTTAATAGCTTCATACTCCTCCTATTTTCGTCACGGACACGGGACACAAGGCAGTTTTAGCTGTTTATATCAAGCTCCCTGCGACCATATCAACGGGTTCATAGTGTTGGCCGTTGTCAATCCTGGCGACACAGGAGGGACAGTGGTCGGATTGGTCCGTTACATTAAGAATCCACACGAAACGCGACGGCATGGCCGCCATTGAATAATAATAACAATGCTGTCTTAGCCGATTTTCTTTTTGCTTCTTGTGGATTGTGGCCCAATGAAATTGTAAAATATCTAAATGAATCGCTATAAAACCTGTTAGTCTTAAGCACCCCTTAAAATATGTATCTAGAGCCGCACGGGCTCTCATTAAAGTAGCGATTACCCTATTAGGAACTGATGTGTCCAATAAATTACGAGTTTCGCTTTCACAAGATCCGGTGAGAGGTAACTAACATGAAGGGACTGTGTGATGGTTATGAGTTAAGTATCGAATAACTGTGCACTACTTCAACAGTATCCAAACCGTCCCTTAGTACATCGTACGTGTATCAAGCTCATGAAATGATTCTAGTGTCGACCTCACGGTGCTCTGTCATCCATTCCCGTTCAAGGCGGTAAAAGTTTCCATAAATCGTTTCATGTGCTTTCTTGTGGCTGTGACGTGGGCTTGACACATCTAAAGGATACGAAAAACTTGGCCTGTCAAAATTCCGTTGCAATATTTAAATTACAACCCTAAATCTATCTTATTATGTGTCGCTTATATCTAATGTGTAGCTTAAAACTGAATAAATAGGTTCTATTCTATTCTAACTTCTATTCTATTCTAACTGATCACGATCGATTTAATTTGCGGGCGCATGCACTCATTTCGTATGAAAAGAGTTACAAATATAACTTTGTTAAACAAATTATCATGTATATTTTTAATAAATAGAATTAATTTCAAAAAGGCACACACAATTTTGTGTCGCCTTATACAAAAACATGTTCCACAGTTGTTAGAAAGCTTTTATTGAATGAATTCGAAAATATTATTTTTCTACTACTATCTTGTACATATTTCACGAAGAGCTTATAATATGCAAACATTTTAAAATACTTACTCATTTCCTAGACGAGCCAAAGGACACGACCATACCTTTCCAAAAGGGACATAAAAGGCCCATTTAGCGTGGCTTTATACATGTAAGCGCCTCAAGCCTTGTGCTTACAAGTCGCAGCATCCTTCAGCATTGGATCGACTTTGTGCCAGCAAAAGCTCTGTTGAGTCTCTTCTATAAGTCCTTTCAAAAGTTAAGCCCTTTAAAACTTGCTTGTATCGGAAATATAAGTTAGTAACCTTTTCTATAATTACTAAATTTCTGCAGCTAAATAAGGATTTACTTAGATTTTGTTCTTACAACTTTGGATACATTATCGTAGGTTTTATAATGATTAAAACGTTTTAGAAAATGTTATATAGCCTAACATCACAGATATTGTAGGATTCTAATGGTAAACCCACCATGGTTCAAGCCTTCTCATGGTGGTGAGGTCTGGGGTGTAACAGGGTGTCAACCTTGGAATTGGTTTCGCGTGCGAAAAATAGGCGATATTGTACCTTCATAAATTATAGATCTTTTCCTTTTTTTCCTTTTTTTAACCTTAAACTTTCGCGGAAATCGCTCTATCCATTGGTGAAAACCGCATGAAAATCTGTTCGGTAGACTTCGAGAAAATCCGTTACATACAGACACAGTGCTTTTGGGGGCTTTGTTTTTTTGTATAGATTTAAATATATGAATCGATTTAGGTATCAACACACAATCTCTCTGCTCCAGTAACACCTGTCTGATTGTGCACAACTTTATCAATCGATTGGTGTTATCTATACTAATAGATTTATATTATAAAATCATAACTATAGATTGTATAATTGCAACAACCCTTAAACTAACCTACAGGTCGTTCAATTTATGAACTCCGTACAAGCCTGCAATTTATATCTACCGCAAAAAGGAAAGAATCAAGTATTCTATGTACCAAAATGGAGGAAAGCCAGAATTTATTTAAATTGTTCAATAAAACAGGAAAGTTACACTGTTTGCGAGTTGGCGTATTGCTTTACGTAAAAGCAGCTCCAGCAGACGTCTTGGCTTCCCCAACATGGCGCCAGAAATATGACCTCAATGTCATACACATCTGAAGTTTCAGTATCACTGTTTTTATTCCGCGGGCCTTTTTTTGCTGTGAGGATAAGCCCAATACAGCTGGATAACTATGCATGCTCGTCGGGCCACGAGACTAGGTTAGGGATCAAAAGGGGTCCGATAACTCACTGTCCCACAGTTGGTGGGGATGCATGCCGATAAAAGTATGTTTATAAGAGCTTATTTAACTATTAATAAAAACTATTAACACAACTATCTCAGTTAGAACAGTACAAATATTGATACGAATGTACAGGTGATATGTTCGTAAGTTAAACAACAGCTAGTGTTCGAACCTTGTTTATCACTGACCCGTGACAGACAGCGTACTGCATTCATATAACTATCCATAGAGCAGCATACACATAAGTAGGTAGTTGCTTTGAAGACTACTGCGACGGCAAGTATTAGTAAAAGCGTATTTAACTATATCCGTCTTCAGAGTCCATGCCATACCTGGTGCCTAGACGCAACAGGCAGATCTACACGAACAGACGAAAACCGCTGTGAGAGCGGTCGGACGCCATGGAGGGGCGTCCCGGATCTGTCCTCAATAGGACGTAGTAGCGACGGCTTTGTTACCACTGCGTGAACCGGTCGTTGACTTAGACTAACAATTTATAGTGGTAATAGTTCAATGTTTGTCTATTACTACCATAAGTCCAAGTACCATAAGACAAGTCACGTCAATCAAGAATTGCATAAAAACTGTCATGCGCAAATGTTTGTGCTCGCAAAACTATCATGCATACATGTTTGTGCTCGCAGAACTATCACGCGCGAATGCTTGTGCTCGGAAACCTATCGTGCGTACATGTTTGTGCTCGCAGAACTATCACCCGCGAATGCTTGTGCTCGCAAACCTATCGTGCATACATGTTTGTGCTCGCAAAACTATCATGCATACATGTTTGTGCTCGCGGAACTATCACGCGCAAATGTTTGCCCTCGCGAAACTATCATGCGCAAACGTCTGTGCTTGCAAAATTATCATGCACACACGTTTGTGCTCGTTAAAATCTCACGCGCAAATGTTTGTGCTTGCACAACTCTCATGTGCAAATATTTGAGCTTGCAAAACTCTCATGTGCAAATGTTTCAGCTCGACTCAAAATCTCAATTGGCTGTCTGAATACCTTTTACTTTGGAGCAAATGCGTTTACAGAGGATGAAAGTAGCGTGAACCGGCTGTTTTTTGTGAAATGTACTACTTTTATCCAAATTTAACTTTTTTATACCTCTAATGCAGACATTTCTTAATTACAAATAGAAACCCAGCCCAGAGCAAGTAGTCGCCTTTGAAGAGTACCGTTCCGCACAAAACCAAAAAAATCGCATTTCTCTTTAAAGAACCAAAACAATTTAGAACAAACCGATTTTAAGCTATTGTTGGAATCTATAAATATTATAACATTTAGTCCCACTTTTTTACAATTTTCCGCTAGGTAGTAAAAGTTAGACAGAGAGAGAGGGGGTGACGCTTTTTAGCATTATTAACATTTATATCTGTGGACTTGTCACACCACGTTGACGCAGCCTAGTTAGGTTAAATGTACTAAATAATGTACAATGTATTATAATTTTTATAAATATAAATATTACACTTTATCTTAAATTGTTAATTCAGTGTAAGTAGAGAGACAGCGCCAACTAGCGGGCTTAATAACTACTAACAACTCATCTTGGTCGAATAAACCATTTCTGAGATTCCAATTCTACACTTAGTGAATTTAAAAATATTGTTTGCATGCACACAATCTTTTGAACGACTCTTATGTACGTAATTTTCTTTAATGTGAATAGTAAATAATATTATATCAGTTTATAAAATTATTTTTGTCTCCTTTGCAGGTATCTAAAATTTTGCAAGAAAACGTTACAAGGACACTGCAAGTAAGGTTTGTTATTACGTAAATCCAATTTTAAGTTATGATATGCCAGTGTTTAGGTCACAGTTAGGTCTTAACTCTCTTTTAGTGAACGCGAGAGAATAATGTAATTAAATATTTATAAGCATTTACTTCAAGGCTGATTATCCTAAGTTAACGCACTAGAATTATTATTACAGATATCAAAACGAGTTAAGTCGCACTGCCTCTTATGGTGCGTTTGCTGCATTGCAGCGGAATTGAGTCACGTCACATGTTGCTCTGTAAAGTCGTAAAAAGGCTCTGGTTCCTCGTTTGCCTGCCTACACTAAAAATATAGGGTTCCTTATTAAAAGGGTGAAAGTTGGGAATCTGTCCCGTTCGAGCCCATCTATCTCTCATGGGCCGTATGTTCCTCTTGATAATTTATTTCTGTTACAGCTATAACATCAAATTGTTACATTATAATTATATCACTGAAAAAAACCATTAGGCTATACTATCTGTGGGCAGGTACCCCCAAATTTAAATTTGTCATCTTATGGATGGTTCGATTGACACAATTCTTACACTAGCTCATTTGTCGAGGAAGGAAATATCCATTAGCTGTAAATGCTGTGAGAAGACTGACTGGAGTAGGCGGGATGCTAGGGTGGAACTACAGAACGCTGCTGGTTCAACGTAGCGCAAAACCATGACACTTAAGAGGTTTATGAGATTATAATTATCATTGATGGAAGTGATTTTCTATGAAAACTAATTTGAATGTCGCGTCCTGCCTCCAGCTACGAACTGACATAATTACGCTCAGTCCATTGTTCCGAGCTGCTCCGAGCTTCCATTGCAGTTCCAGCTATTGTTGACAACTTTATAATGATTTGACAATAAGCATTTGGTGGCTGTGGGCCTTGAATATCGCAGCGTATAATGAAACTATGTAAACTTTGACAACGAAAAGCTAAGAATAAACATCATCTGCAAACTTCTAAAACTGTAAACTATGTTTCTAAAACATTTCAACGATAGCACGTATATAGCTAAACATGCCTACGCAACGCAGCCATAGCAAATACTAGTTTATAAATATTCCAGATCGATATGTTATTTAAAGCCCTGAAGAGTTCTTTATCTTCAAATGGTCTTGAAAATAGTTTTTTTCTTCTACATGTATATAAAAATGAATGTTTGTCTGTATGTCATCGATGTACTTGTCTGAGATGTAACTCCAGAAGTACTTCACCGACTGTTATGAAAATTGTTACATATACATGTGTTTTTCTACTGCTAACTGTAAAGAAAAACTAGGCTTCCGTAATCGGGACACATTTAAAACCTTGGCAAGAATCTTCTTGACAAATAATGGGCCCGAACTTCTATAGTCTGGTCGCATTATTTTTGTTAAGACTTCTAAGCCCTGTTTTTTTCTTCTCAGTTATTTTATTTAATACTCGTAGTTCTGAGGTGTAACCTACGTAATTCGATCCTTGCCATATGCAAGGATCGAATTACGTAGGTTACACCTCGAAAATTAATTTTCTGCTTTTCATGAAGTTTTAGGTACACAATTATTAATTATTTTTGATTGTGTAATTTGAATTTCGTCATGGGCTTTAGTGGTCTAGGGATAGCGCTTCGGACTTCCATTCGAGTGGTCCAGGATCGCTTCCCGCCACGTACTAATGTGTTTCTCTGACGCAAGTACATTTTCTCAGTGCTCTTACGGTGATGGAAAACATTGTGAGGGAATCCGGATTCAGGTATTCGAATTCAACCTAATCTAGGCTTGGGCCGGGGTTCCCTTCAGGGTGCAGAGATCAGATGGCAATCGCAGCGTAAAAAACTGGCGTCCTTGTCAAATACCATAGACTAAGTAGCCGTACCCGATATCGTGTGATAAGGATGAAGAAGGTGCAATTTAACAATAGTAAATTGCGTATTGGAATGATAGTGATGGCGGCGGCCATAGATCTCTGATATAGTTTTTTTTATAGCATAAGGGGCAAACAAGCAATCGGACGCCAATGTACATTAGCATGATCGTTGCGCAGATGCGCTGCCCACGTATCATCGCGCTCCCAATGGTCCACCGGCTACCAATGGATAGTGACGAATTGTGCATCAAAATCAGTCATTGTTTATTAGAGAAATATAAACATGTTTGTTAAAGCATCAGTTATCATAAAAATAACACTTGAACATACATTGATAATATGAAATTACTGACAGACACTCATATATATATAGTGTCGTAGTTTAAATGAGACAAGGCCTCAACCTCATCGGTACACTTGAATCGTTTATTTTTAGAGTAGACGTAGGGAATTTAATCTCATCACAATACAATTAGTTGCGAATACAATTATTTCGATGAGTATATAAAGGTTGGCACTAGAAATTGAATGTAATTGCGGTATAACTACACACTAAACTCTAAATAGCGTCATAGGAATTATGTAACATGATCTTAGTTAGTATTGGAATTGATTGGACTTTATTATTATTACGTTTTTAAACTCTCCAGACAGAAAAAAATTATAATAAATTCATAAATGATAATTTCTCAAAATGTGTTTTCAGACTCCTGATTGCTTAGGAATGTAGCGATGAAAATTTTATAAAAGTTGTATAAGTGATACGATGGTTAAGCGATGGGGAGTTCAGCCGTTTATCACTGGGATGGTAAATACCCATGTAACTGTCACTCAACTTAAAAGTGCCGCTTTGAAACGGGTTCCAATCAAGCAACCCCTCGGCGACGACAGCGGGATAATTTAATCCCAGTTTGTCCTAAGGCGTTGCTTCCAACTTTTTGCCTTCGTTTGCTACGTCTTCAATAAATCTTCCTTTTATGTACATGTAGATAGGGAGGCGAAACGTAGCCCGTTTATGAAATTGGTTTATATATAATTACTCGCGCCCTCCCCGGCTTCGCGCGGGCATATTTATGATATATTTTTTATGGTACAGGTGAGCAAACGAGCCATCGGACCCCAAGAAACGCGTCACCGAATATGACACGTTACGCCGGTGTCATGTGAGCGAGACGTACCTCCTCGGTCGCGCATGCCTATATATATATATATATATATATATATATATATATACGCGGTTATATACGTGCCTATATAAATGAAAATGAAACCTAAAGGCCACTAAGACTTTTGGATGTATCATGAAAATAATAAAGACATTAACTTGTTTAACTTATGTAACTACAAAATAATGTTATTAACTATAATATGGGCTAACAATTGCTTAAAATAATGATCATGAATTATTTCTTTTATGTTCGTAATAAATTTTGCCATTTTGAATGAAAAACATGAACAAAAGAAATCACCGGAAAAAGACAAACTACGTTTCTTGTCACTTTTGTTTCTTCTTTTTAATAATGAGTATGTCCTCCTCTCTTAGCAATACACTCCAGAAGCCTCGTATGCATAATCTGGATTAAATTCCTCACGTTTTCATCTGGAATCTCCTCCCAAGCATCTTTTAAAGCGTCAATCAGCTGCTGTTGGTTGTAGACCCCTTGCTCATTCTCTCTAACTCTTCGTTTCAATTGGTCCCATAATTGCTCCATGCCATGGTAATATCTCAACATGAGACGCTTCTAGGACAGTTTGGGTTGATCGAGCTTTGTGTGCACGGGCATTATCTAGCATCAGGATGAATCCAGGCCCCACTCGCTGTGCAAATGGGATCACTTGAGGTCTGTTGACGTCCTCGGTGTAACGTTCTGCAGTTACGGTACCCGAATTTAAAATGGTGAGCTCGGTCTTACCGTGTAAACTAATCCCACCCCAAACCATTACGTTGGGGCCACCGAAACGGTCAACTTCGCGAATGCAAGACTCCGAAAACCGCTCGCCGCGTCGTCTCCACACTCCAACACGCCGATTATCATTAACAAATTTGACTTTGCACCCGTCTGTAAGAAGCACCTCGCCCCACTGATTAATCCCCCAGTTCAAATACTGACGGGAGAATCTTAATTGGTTTGCACGTTGAACCCTGCTCAGAGGAATTCGAACAAGTCCTCGTCTTGACGTTTGCTGGTCTTCGTGCAATCGATTACGTATAGTTTGATCACTGACACGTGTACCCGTCGTCAGCCGTAGGTGGTGTTGTAACTCACGGGCCGTTACTGTACGATCACGACGAGTACTTACTTGGATGTACCGATCCTCATGAGTCGTTGTTATGAGAACTCTACCTGAACCAGGTCTCCTGGCAACACGGCCAGTGCCTTGGAAGCGATTCCATACATTTTGGACAGCTCTTCGAGAAGAACCCAACTGCAAACCCACGTAACGCTGAGAACGTCCTTCTTGAATCACAGTTATGGCTCTGGTTGCTGTAATGGTAACCATGTGCCTTCGTACTCGTGATGATTAACGCGAGGTGATCTATGAATCAATTAAAATTGAAAAAGTAATACTTTTTTCCTAAAATAACCGAACAAGTTAAGAAGACAATCAAAGAAAAATATAAGAATAACATCATAATCACTTTTTTCTTAAAATGATGGCCAATTCTTTCAAATTAGGAACACGAATACATAAAATAAAAAAGGCATAAAAGAGATCAAACACCAAAGAGTTCGTGATATGAATATAATGCTACTTATCAGTTACTTTCAGTTTAATAAATTGCACTTAAATGTAAATAAACTAGTGGCCCTTATTTTGTTTTGAGTAGTATTGAGTAGTACATATCACTGTTGACCCTACAGTGCTTTTTCTATCTGCTTTACTATTTTCAGTAGCTTTAAGCTCCCTGCCTTTTACATTAGGGAGCAAAGTTCGTTCAAGAGTGGCGATATCAATATCACGGGCGCAAACTAAACAGACGTACGAACTATTTATAACGGTTTCGGCAATTTTATGGCAACAGAATCCTAATAAGTCTAATTCGAGTGTACCAATAGCACCGAATATACCACTCGCGCACATCGCAAACCAAAGCCCACCTTAACACACGCTGATATAACTCAAAATTCTATAAGCGCACATAACGAAAGCACTCGGTGAAATATTTATTATTCATTCATACATGTCTTGATTCATGAGGCTGCGGAATTGAGTTAGCACTCCCATAGCATCGATAACTTACGATAACTGTTGCGGAATACCAACGGTACGTGCATTTTCAATATAAGCTTTCAGCGTCTTCATCAGACATTATCCCCAGGGTAAAACGTTATGGAATTTGGTACGAAGGTCTATATCGCGACACATTAAATCGGATGGGAGCAAATTCTTAAAAAGCGTGACCACGATTATGCTCAGTTCTTCCCCCACCGCCGGCCTCCCTATACACTCCCAGCGCTTTTTTGCTTGAATTATTTTAAATCTATGTTAAAATGATACACAATTTAAAGTATAACTGTACGGCTGACGTCAACCAAAAAGCGAAACGAGTGTGCCCGGAGGCCCATAGGCCCCTCATACCCTTTTTGAGTCGCATGGTATACAAGTCATATAAATTTATACAGTGCCTGTAACATCAGTAACAAGTAGTAACAACTGAACCCCGCGCGCGTTGCTACGCCAACAACAACTAACACAAATTTAACAATAAAAAAAATACAAACCTTTTCCATTGAAATATATATATATATATACTAAGAAAAGCAGCGGGTGCTACCGCGATGGCGCTCCTAGTTACAGCTCATGAGCTATCACTTCATGACAATTTGAAGAGAGATTTGTCCCCGTCACGAGGGTACTCCCAACAGAGCCACTAGCACCAGCGTTACAAATGGCCCGTATGAAGCGAGATAAATGAGCTGGTCCGTGCGCGAGTGGTTCCATTACGCTCAGTGTTTCTGATCAGCGAGCTAATGGGCCGTGATCTGCTGCCGGCCATCAGGAAAGGGTTAGCGAGAATTTGATTTATAGCGTAGGGTATTTCGGGGGCCGGTGTGCCCAGGCTATGTGGACTATAACGGTTTTACGTGCGGATTGTGAATAGCCGGTGGCCCATTGGAGGCAACGGGGAAGAAGGGCAATCCATGTGCATGAAAACAATGCGGACGTCTATGGGATAACATAGAACATAAACAATAGAGATAACATAGAACTATCCAGCCACAGGCTGCATACTGACTGAGAAACTTGTATCGATCAAAACAATTTCAGTTGAAATGAGCCAGTTCGTCCGGTCACACTCGTGAGGTGGGGTGAGTCAAGCCTGATTAGAAAAGTTATTTTCTTTAGTCTATAGATATAATAAAACAATTAAAAGTGTGTCTGCACATTAAATATTTCTCAAAAATAATAACGAAGTGACAAGGGAATAATGGATCTCTCTGCTAGAGAATTAATTTTTTTGAAAAACAATTGTCTCTTTGTGTGATTGACTGGTTTGTACACGCACGTATTTGAATGAAGCTTTTTTGTTGTTTAACTATAATTCTGGGTAAAATGTAGAGTGTAATAGGAATTTTTCGAACGATGTCGCGGGCACCAGCTTTTTTTGAAAGAAAAACCAGCCACACATGCAGGCGATGTTACTTAGTGTTTAGAATGTAGCCATGGCGTGAAAATTAGTAATTTCAAGCGGGGCTTAGGGGATCGTGTGGCCATGGTATGTTATATCCAAAGTCGCCATTTGAAGCATCACACCACTTTTTCGTACCGCAGGGCACGGTATCTATTGGTTCACCACTTTATCGTACCGCAGGGCACGATACCTATTGGTACACCACCTTATCGTGCTGCAGGGCACGGTATCTATTGGTTCACCACTTTATCGTACCGCAAGGCACGGTATCTATTGGTTCACAACTTTATCGTACCGCAGGGCACGGTATCTATTGGTTCACCACTTTATCGTACCGCAGGGCACGATACCTATTGGTACACCACCTTATCGTGCTGCAGGGCACGTTATCTATTGGTTCACAACTTTATCGTACCGCAGGGCACGATACCTATTGGTACACCACCTTATCGTGCTGCAGGGCACGGTATCTATTGGTTCACAACTATCTCTACACCAAAATATATGAAAATGTCTTCTGGGTTTCAGGCATAAAAGTATTATAAGCAAAAATCTATCATAAGGGTGAAGCATTTCTTATTACATTTTTTTCGGAATGAAAATGTAAAGTAATGTTATGTTATTCCAGATTATAATCTATAACTATAACTAATTTCATTCCAATCTATTCATTCAGTCGTTTTTGCATGAAAAATAACGAATAAAATTCATTCGTTTTTGCATGAAAAATATCGAATATAAACTTTTGCATTTTAATATTAGTTAGGATATAAATGTGAAGTTTCGACAGACACTTTAGACGATTCATTTTTTTGATAGGACGAACCTATTCCCCAAACTATAACATAGCATAAAAAATACTGTCGTTGCACTCAGCACACAATACTATGGCTCAAGTTTCCTGTTACATCCTGTCTGGGTAATGCCACATATCGGACGCTTGAAGCTCTAAAGTAATATTTATAATATTAGCATGCAAGTATAGATAAGGATATTATCTATACTTCTATGCTAATATTATAAAAAGGAAACATTTGCTTGTTTGTATGCTTGTTTGCATCGAACATACCACAAAACTATTTGAAAAACGAACCGATTTGAAAAATTCTTTTAGCACTAGAATTTTACATTATTTGCGGTGAACGTAGGCTACATAACATTTTCGTTTATTGATCGTTATGAAACTTGGATAGTTACATTGTACAAGTTACATAATGATCAGAACGTCAAAAAGCTGTGCAAAAATTAAAGTAAAACTTTCGCTGTAGAAATTGTAGACAACTAACTGTTTCGTTATACGTTGTTCTGTCATAAATTTTATTTGTTGTCATTACCATAATGTTGAATCATCATTACCATGAATTTATAATTCTTATATTTTTGTAGATCCAGGAGTTGTTGCCGTGTTACGTGAAATATCCGTGCGACGCCGGGACGGACTGCTAGTATAATAATATATAGGTACGTTATGTAGCGGGAGCTTGCGGTGTGCCGATTAATATTTATAACTTAATACTGTGTTTCAATGCATCGATAAACAGCACTACAATGCGGAAACGAGTCTGGGGACTCGGCCCCATAAACGCAAAACCCAAACTATTGTGTCTCGTATTTATAAGGAAATTAATCTGGAGGCGTTGAAGAATGATGTTCGAGGTATTGATATGACTGATTTAATAGAGTGTATTGATATTAATAATAAAGCCAAGATACTTAAATATTTAATGCAAAAATTTTAGATATAGATAGAGAGATTATAAGGTCATGTTCCGTTAAAGGAAATACAATTTAGACACTTCTCCGCTCCTTGCATGTATGACACCATAAAGGAATTCATGACGTGAAGAGATCGGGCTAAAAGAAGATACAAGACGTTCCCTTCAGTAAGTAATATTCTCAATTTCAAATATTTGCGTAGTCGCTTTAATCGTTTATGTCGTGAAGCCAAACGTCAATACTTTCACAACCATGGTCGCAAAGCATCAGAAGATGTCTGGAGATTTCTCAAATCAATGGGTATTTCTAAGTCTCCCAATCCATAATCCGATGAATTTGATCTAGATGCTATGCCCTATAGTTAAAGAGAATACATTCAAACATTTAGCGGATTAACCAATATCCCATTCATCCTTTTCTTTTACCCCTGTCACTGACATAGACATCAAAATTGCAATTCTCTCAATTTCATCGCAAGTTGTTGGTTTTGACAAGTTATGCTTGAAAATGATAAAATTGATTCTACCCTACGTGTTACCCGACCTAACACATATGTGTAATTACACGAAATCGTCGAGCTCCTTTTCAGAAGCCTGGAAAATGGCAAATGTTGTTCCTCTTCCTAAAGTCACTAATCCTTCTTCTTTAGTATGCTTCCGTCCTATGTCTCTTGAACATATTGTCCACAAGCAATTCTTCTCCTTCCTCAACTACAATCGCCTTTTAAACTCCTTGCAATCCGGTTTTCGTCCAGGACCCAGCACAAATTCTGCTCCCATTAATGCTACTGATGACATTCGCTTGGCCATTCGTAGTCGACTTGACATAATTTATGCCTACTACTTTAGATTTATTCCTTTAGACGGTATCACAATTGCCCTCTCAGATTCTGTTAAGAATGTAGGTGTAATCATCGATTACATTATTTCCAGAAAAAACTACGTAAGCGAGATCAGCTTTCCATACCCTGAAAACTCTTTAAAACTTCCTCCCTCTATCAACCAAAATTTCACTCGCGCCGTCTCTCATTTAACCCACCATAGATTACACTGATATTTGTTATCCCGTTGCCACCAAGGATATATTAAACAAACTCAAACGACTACAAAATGTGTTTGCGATTATCATTCTTTGGTTTGAAATAATATGATCACTTAACTTATTTTCATAAACCATTACAAGGGCTAATTGTAATTGTCTACGTCTTCAATACACCATTGAAGAAATTTCCAAACTCTGTGCTATACTTTCCCATCCTTGGATTTTTTTCATCATCGCATCTCATCTCTTCACTTTCTCATCTAAACGACTTGTAGACCAATCAAACGCACAATTCTTCACTTGCCTGTCCACCGAAGAGAATTTTACTTTACTTCTTTACTGTAATTCTATAATACTGTGGAATTCCCTACCATGTCGAATCCGGTACTGTAAGACATTATCCGTTTCCAAGGAAAAATTAAGAGAATATTAATTACATCAAGTTACACAACTTATGATTGAATTAGTTTAGAACTAATCATTTATATATCATAAAATGTTCTGTAAGTGTTTATATAGTACCTATTTTATATATTAAAAAATCGCATGTATGTATTTAAGTATTTTTTATAAATCTATGATTTTATTATTATATATTATTATTTAAATATTTATTGATATTATTTACAAAATTAAATATACGCATTAATGTTGCAATGTACCAGAATTATCAACATTTAATGTTTTTGTTTAAGATTTATGTACATGAAATGTTAAGTAAGCAAATAAAATAATACATTGATAGGTACTTTAATAATAAAAAGCCGGGCTACATAAAAAGCTTACTAAAAGCTTATACCCCTAGTAATAACATAATAGCCGTTTTGAAATTGACACACAAAAGAGCCTTTCAATACAGAAATTTTGTTCAAACAAAGAGGGGCCCAATTGACATTTGCCTTTTAATAATTTACACACATGCATATTCAGTCCAAAATACTGTCTAACATTTCTAAGTCTCGGTGCGAATGGCTCCCGAGAGCTCTCAAGTGTTGGACATTGTCGTCTGGGTTCTGGATACAGGACAAGTGATATGTAACACAACCTGGGTCCCACAGTGTCCCCACGTATAGTCTATCCCAAGGGGACTGTTATGTTATCTAAACAATACGTTAGTTTTAAAATTTATATAATGTTAAAAACAATAGACAATCAGTAATTCGGGCCAAGTTCCCTTTAGGATGATATCCAGTGCACGAGTAGGTCCAATCCATGGTTATGAGCTCTAGGTGAATATTTTCGACATGTCACAACTGTTATCTATGGACAGACTATATGTATGATATATCTTGCATAGTTATGCAACCGGACCCCACCATGGTTCAAGCCTTGTCGTGGCGGTGGAGCTAAGTAGCCTGGGGTGAACCCAGACGATTCCAATTGAATCGAGGGGGATCTTTGCACCCCTCTTATAAGAAGAGGGGACCTAAGAGCAACAGGAGGTGGCGCTTTTGCGCACGGGGCAAGGGGCGAGGATCGGAACCTCACCCATTGCACTGTCCCAAAGTCGGTGTGGTTGTCCTGTAGTGCTGGGCAACCCCATCTGTGGAGACGGAGTTGGTCCCTAAGGGGGCTGACTAGCCGTCGAGGTACCCTGATGATTGTTGTTCCGGGGCACCTCACCAAGGGCGGCACTCATAGCATTCGCGGTGGTTTTTGTGGGTATTCAGCACTATCATGTGCCGCGAATCCCACACACCACCGGACCCCACCCAGGGCCAGTAAAGACGCGTAAATGTGTTCCCCCGCGTCAACGAAAGAAAAGGTATGCAACAGGAACAGAGGTTAAATATTTTTTCAAATTTCTGGAAGTAGGTGCTCTACGAACGTGTAACTTATATTCCAATTAAGAGTTATTTACTTAATATAAGCAAGAATATTTCATCAATATGTTAAATGGTAATAAGTTTGATTACACTTAGGGGATAAATTAAACTTATACTGTGGAAGCGAAGAGAGGCCCAATACAGTCACATCGGATTGCCATGGGTGCTCGACAGGCGGCGAGACTAGGTTTGGGGTCGAAGGAGTGATCGACCCTCTCCCGCAGATGGGAGAGATGCATCCTGATATGAGAGATATGAGATAATTTCATGGCCAGAGGGATATAAGGGTCCCTCCTCCTCCGACGTCGGGGGAAATAAATGACCTCGGTGCTGACGTGTACGTTTAGAGGGGATCATTACCGGGGTTATGTGGAAGTGATAATAATTGTGACGGCACGACCGGAGGAAGTGACAGGTGATAGGTGAGCAACAACGCATCTGCGTAATAATCATGCGAATGTCACTGGGCGTCGGTAGTCATCAAAAGGCTCCGATTGTTTGTTTGTCCCCTTTGGAAATTAAAACAGTAACCAATCTACGGGCGTCGGTAATTAATAAAAAGTCCCGCTTGATCGTTCTTATTTCAATTATAAAAAGTAGGATTAGGTAACAGGGCAGTATCTTCATGTGCAGACGGCATGTCTACGTGCTCCGTCCAGACTGCCATGCAGTAAAGCGGCTGCCCGTTCACCCGTTATGCAGAAAGAAGAAAGTATTAAGTGCGTTGGAATGTAATTTATCGACGTTTCGATTTGCCCCTCTATTCCCGCTTGGCACCGGGCCAAATGTTCCTACTCGAGATCACCTGTAACTTTTTATTACTTTTTGGTGAGCAAGCGACTGCTAAAGCAGCACCTTCCAGAAATCTTTTTGAGTTTTTAACTTCATTAATTAATTATAAGAAAATATTAATAAAATTAATTAAGTTCCTAAAAAGAAGGCGACGTAACTTTTAATCGACATTAAAAAAATGTGATTATCAATACGACACATGTGTGTAACATTTTTGGAATTGGAAGATATTTACATACTAAGAGTCCGTCCTGGCTTCGTATGGACGTTTCACAAAATATGGAAAAATCAATGAATAATTTGAAAAACACAAATATTTTAAGTAAGAGGTAGCGCCATGCTGCACTGCTGCGGAATTGGGCCGGCAAACCGGGAAGTCTCGTTCACATGATGGCGGCGTAAAGTGACATCTTAGGTGTCCCGGTTCATGCGGTTTGTGAGTAGCCGGTGTACCATTGAGAGGGGGGGACGAGTAATGGAGGGCAACGCATCGGCTTAGAAATTATGCTGTGTCGCAAAGTGTTATCTGAAGCTCGGGCACCGCCGAGTACACCGCCAACTTCTTGACTTCGGACTGTTATTAGACATTGAAAAATCCCAATAACACTCTGACTCGGGACTCAAACCCAGGACCTCACGACTGTGGTTCAACATGCTTAACTAGTGTTAGTGGTCTAGTGACTACGAGGCAGTCAAAGGTTTATATACCAACGCTACGACTATTAGAATTACGCGGAGTGGTGCTAGTTTATTATATTAGCGAGCGAATGTGGTTATTAAATTTGTAATTGGAATGGGGTTCGCCTTTATGAGCGCGTATATCACGTGCGTAGTTGGGGAAGCTTTGTAGGGACAGCAATTAGCGCATGTGTGTTTATACACGCGCACGATGTCCGTGTGGCAGGATACTAATGCAATATAAGTCGGGTAGTTCCATTTTTCGAGGATGGCTATTTACTATGACCCTACGACTGGTAACACTTACGATAATAAAATGTATTGCTGCATTGCAAGTGAATCTGGCCAGCATGATTGGGGTGGTATGTCTCGCTCTCCGGTAATACCAGTGTCCAGTGACAGCTATGGTGTACAATGCTGTCGCGTTTTGTGCATTAGGAGAGAGTCCTATACATATTTGGAAAACCACTGTGCGGATGTTTAAACCACTCCTAAGTAAACATAAGGCTTAGAATATTCACTTGCCAAATATTAAACTCCTGTGAGTGTCACATAGCAACACGTCAAATTGTGACATTCTAATTAAGCACTACATGAGAGACCCGCGATTACTCGCGTCCCACGTGGACCGGCTACTGTTACTCATTCCTCCAACCTGGTCAAAGTATGAACAGGAACATATTACCTATTCCCATAAATTCTTTTCCTTTCCATGCTCATGGATATGTTGCCTGCTACAGTATAAAAGGCTTAAAACGATTTGAAGTTCCAGATGTCGGTAGATTGAAATGATACAAATTACAATATATTCCAAGCAGTCGTTTTTTACAATTTAATTACAATAATGACATTGTGAATTGTTCTTAGCGCATTAACGCCGAATACCCACTAGAGCCACAGCGAGTGCCATCAATGCCGCCATTGGTGAGATGCCCAGGAACTGCAAATCATCAGGCACCTCGTTTGTTATTCAGTTTCCTAAGGGACTAACACCGCCTCCACAGAGGAGTTGTCCCTCACCACAAGACAATGCAAAGAGGTCAGGTTACGGTCCTTACCCCTTGTCCCGTGCACAGAACTGCCTCCTCCTCCAAGCCCCCTCTTCTTATATGAACAGTACAAAGAGCAGCCCCTCAGTTCAATTGGCTGCGCCCAAAGTGTCTGAGTTCATCCCAGGCCACTGAGCCTCTCCTCTCTTTCTCTTTCCAGTCTGCTCAGAGTATTCACATTATGTGTAATGATAAGAGGAGAATATTTATTTCACTAATAATAAATCGTATTGACAGCATTATGTTGCTACATAAAACCACCAGGGGACCGACCAAATATATTTTAACCAGTCTAGTTTACTTCCCTTTCAATTTTCTTTATGTATTACCCTTAGATAGCTAACAACAACAACAACACATAGGCAATTCTTATGTCGTAGATTCGATATTCTCTTGTAAGATTTACGTTTCTCCTTTCGTATTACCTGTCTCTTAATTCAAAGTTTTTTTTTTAGATCTTTACCTATATAACTGAGATATAAGCTGAGATAACAGTGGACCGATGACTTGGTTTAGGCGGCGAGCTGCTGAATACAAGTGGCTCGTGACCATGACCTATGGCGCTCTATGGAGACCTATTTCCAGCAGTAGACATCCGGCTTATGATGAAGCTGAGAATGTTCTTATCTCGCTCCCTCATTGTCTACTCTATTAATAGTAAATCGGCATTATGTTGCTAGATAATGCCACCAGGAGATTGACCAAATGCCCCACCTCCGGGCTCCTACAATCGAATTACCCCGCTGGCTCCGGTAGACACGATCGGATCTATTTCCGTTACTTAACGATTTCGCTCACGTCGTAACATGCCAATTGAAGTCCCAATTCGCTCCATTAACTGACTTTGTGCTTTTAACATTATGCGTTTGTTCTTATTCATTTTTATTGTTTTATAGCATAAATAGTCGTTGATATTAAATATATACACATGTATATTTAAGAAATATCTGTCTGGTACCGTGGTATTTGCTCAACTTGCAACACAGGCTCATATATATATATATAAGGCTCCGGGGAAGGATGGAATTATAGTCGAGCTTCTTAGAGCGGGATGCGCACCTGTCTTACGACCAAATTAAAAATTCGTTGTTTTATTTTTTAAAAAGGTCAAATCTCATTATTTCTAATTATTAAAAAATATATTATCTCAAATTCAAAATTACAGACCAATTTCACTTCTTGGACATATTTACAAGCGACAGGCAGAACTAAAGTATCAGATATCGCGCGACGAATAGGCTCGCTGAAGTGGCAATGGCCTGGTCACACGCTCAGAAGGACAGATGGCAGTAAGTTTCTGTAGTGGAGGCCGCGTATTATATAAGAATTGTCCGCTTAAGGGTGGTAGATTCATTTCGTTTATTTTATGAACTTACACACTTCAGGATTCTCTCTATGAGTGAGCTCTCATGTGGCGAATTACAGAAAAAGTAAGATTTGAACTTACGTAGAGGACACGGAGTAGAAAGAAGAATAGATTTCATATAAATTTGTTATCTTTACACTCCTATTATATAACACATCATCGTCCGTGTGCCGGTTGCACAATTCTTAAAACTTGCACAACTTACAAGGTATTTGTAAGAAAGGAACTTCACGTAAGAAAGGAACACGTGTTTTTGTTACTCTCGTTACATTGTTCCAACTTTACCTTTGTACACCTCATCTGACGATGTGTGTCGTAATGCGGCTAAGCGGTCTTGGTTATTTAGGAGGCTTTTTCAACTAAGTGTGTTATCTATCAGTTGGCGTTTTTCATAGCATTATGACTGAGCTACTGTTAGATGTGGCAAAATATTGTTTACATGCAAGTTTTAGGTTAGGGTATCTAGATACGATAGGATGGACATTGTTCCTTTTTTTACAAAGAGTCCTGAATAATAAATGAAGCTAAAAATAATCTGTGTATCTCTGGTACGGTAACGAGTCCAAATAAAGACTTTTTAATTACACCTGTGCAACGTTTCAGCCCGTTTTGTTTCACGAACGTTTGACTCTCGTCGGGATAATATTAAATTTTTCCACAAACAGGCATCGTACGTGCCGCGCTTGCTAGGTTCAATCAAACAACTTTTCAAATGTAAATAAAGTCGCTCTAGTTCAGTTCTACCTGCATCACAATTAAATAACACTCTTATTGTCTCGTGTTAGAGTCTTATGTACTACAGGGGATTGCAATAAAAATATAATAGCATGAATATGGCGGTGCTGAAATCATTTCTACGAAAAAGGTCTGTCCTCAGACAAAGGAACCTCTTGCGCGTGGAAATGTCGGCGGCCAATAATAACGGTTTTTCTGTGTATTTGGTATAAGGAATAGATGCGTCTGTACAATTTTGTGTGTATAGAAACTTTGTTTTTTTTTTATACTTTTGTGGGAAAACGGGAAATCGGAGCCTTTCCAATACCGACGCCCATGGACATCATTATTGTCATGTAGTAGCGGTTCGCACTTTCCTTTCCTCCCCCNNNCCCCCCCCCCCCCCTCCCATTGGCTCACTTGCCTATTCACAAACCGCTCGAAACGCGGCGACATAGCTGTCATTTTCCAACGGTGTCACGTGGGCTCCCCGGATGTGCAGGCCCAATTCCTCTACAATGCAGCACGGCACTACATAATACGAAGAATAATGATTGAATGCTTGTTATAGCCTTATTTTATATATTTTAAAAGTCCAGATAGACTTAACGAAAACCTAATTTAAATTCAATTCATTACAATGTTTTAAAAGTTCAGAATTGCTCACGATATGTTTCAGTTCCAATCTGATGATAGGACAATTAGACCATCTCCAGACCAACCTATGTACCTATGAATTAAGAGTTAAGCTAAGATCTACCACCATGACACTGTACGGGCGCGTAATCAAGTGTAAACTTTAATCACGCCTTCGTTTCAAATCCCTTTAACAGAGCCTATAACGGACAACATTATCATCACACCTCGATGTAGGTGTCATATCTTGCACAAGACAAGATTTCTATTGCAATACAATAATGTTTTATGGCCTACACGTAAAGGAATAAAAAATAAAATTACTCCTACTAATATGTTACAAGTCAAAAGTCGATCCAAATTTTCTAAAACGGCCGGCTCTACGTCCTTTTGAATAAAAGAATTGGACTGCAACATCTGGCCGGGCTTACACGAGGGGGTATTCACACTCGTAACTTTTTAGATCGAGCTTTTTGTAATATCCAGCGAAATAGTTTTGCTTAGTTGGAGTAAGTGTAAAAGAGTGTCAAAGTTTTGGCCGTGTCTTCAATGTATATAACAGGGTTTCTCAATCTGCGGGTCGTGATATTGAGTGAGCACATTTCAGGTGAGAATTATCAATTAGAGTAGGTACCTTTTCCCAAGGACAGTCTTTAGGAAGGATCTTGAAATTGCAATCTTGAATCAAACAAGTTTAAGAACCATTGGTCAGTATTATAATGTACATTATTATGTCACCAGGATTGCCAGCGGAAACCACACGCGCCGGAATCATTAACAGGATTATAGGTCCAATGCTAGGTTGGCCTCTTTCGATGAACGCTAAGACTGATAGGGATTTCTTATTAGAGATGATTGGCAAAAAACGATCAATCTTTTCTCGGAAAGTACTTAAGTGTTTATTTTTTTTTTTATTTGTTGCTTTGGAGGAGTCGAAAAAAAGGTCAACATTCGCACGACCGGTCTGACTTGTCAAAGATGTTTAAAGTTTTAGCAGTAAGATTTTAATAAATAAAGAATTTCTCCGTCGCCGCTGCGTTCTCCCAGACTTGCGTTAAGACTATGTTGTGTCCTTGTCTCGCTTATAACTTGTAGCCCTTTGGCAACTCGCTGACGTTTCCTTTTCCAGGTCACGCCGGGTGCTGTAATGAGTGCGAGGTGCGGGCGCCGGTGAGCACAATGGGCCACTTCCATAGGGCGCCATCCTTACACTGTCTCACAACAAAGGTAAATATGATTTTTGTAACTATTGTAACTATATTTTAGATGTAAACAAAGGTGAATATACTTTTGTAACTATGTTTTAGATGTGAACAAAGGTAAATATACTTTTGTAACTATGTTTTAGATGTGAACAAAGGTAAATATACTTTTGTAACTATTTTTTAGATGTGAACATAGGTAAATATACTTTTGTAACGGTGTTTTAGATGTGAACAATTGTAACTATGTTTTATATGTGAAACATTTTTTGTATCTCTGTTGTTTCATCATCACGACCAATTAGTTTTGTGAATTTTCCTTATGTGGAGGCGACTGCTTTTGGTCTCGACTCTGGACTCTGATATAACCAAGAGGGCATACTCCAATTTGTCGACCCCCAATTACCAGACAAGGATATTTTTAATGCTAATTTCTCTACGTTTATTATTAGGGTTCCGTACCCAAAGGTTAAAAAAATGGAACCCTATTACTAAGACTCCGTTGGCTGTCTGTCCGTCCGAGTTGAATTTTTTCCAGATGATGTATTGTATGTTGCCGCTATAACAACAAACGCTATGAAGTAAAAATATTATTTAATGGAGTTCCCATAAAAGAAACGATTTTTATATATTGTACGTAGCCCTTCATGCGCCGACTCGCACTTGGCCGTTCTTTTTTTAAATTACGCGTCTTCGTCGTGCGCTACTCTCGACACGTAAATTTTGCGCATATTTTAAGACTATAATAGCTTATTTTAGGTTGCTAATGTATTTCAGAGTAATATATTTTCTTGAATATGAAACATTTACATTTCCTTGCTACGTTACAAACATTCAACACTATTGTTATTATAACATATTTCTCTGTACAATATTTTTATGACATGCTAAATTAATGAATTAATGATGATTGCTCGGTGCAGTCTTTCTACATATAGTTGTTTAACTCTACATTTTTATTTTATTTATAGGGTCTACTAGATAACACGGAAAAGGAACTTTTATTTAGTTGTTGATAGCATAAGGATACATAAATATATCACGTATTACTAGCTAGGGGCATCCAATGGTCAAGCCACTTTGAGACCAAAATTATATATCCACTGGTTTTTCTATAGCCATATCTACACACAAAACTAAAAAAAGGCAATGTGTGCGGACTGCCGATAGAAGTGCAAACTGTATGTAGCACACATGGCAGAACGTTAGTCGTGGCAGCTACGCGGCGCTACTTGCTGCCACGTGTATTCTGTATACCATGTCTGTTCACGCGGCTCGGAACACTTTTCCTGTCTAACACGGCCCAAAAATAATTCACTTGTAAATATTTTTCTGATCATAACTATAAGAAATTTGATGAAGCGGAGGAGGGTGCAGCCAAGCTATTAAGATTAATCTTACTCAGATAAACACAGCACAATTATAAGGTTTATGTAATTAAATACCGCCAGGCTGATAAACAACTATCATAAAGCTGATAATGAGAAAATACATTACATGTTCAGGTAGTGTGCACAGTTTCATTAGTTTTACTTGTAGCTATGCCCAACATAGCGATTAGCATCCGACAGTAAGAGGTAGTGCCATGCTGTAGTTCAGCCGAATTGGGCCTTGATGATAGGGGAGACAGAGCTACCTCTCATTCACATGACACCGCCGTGAAGTTGCAGCTATGCGGTCTCTTTCGTGCGGTTTGTGAGTAACCGGTGTCCCATTGATGGAGACGAGGAAAGAAAGGCAATATATTGGATTGCAATGGGCGTCGGTAGTCGTCAAAAGGCTTCGAATTCGCGTTTGCCCCCCTAAATAATAAAATAAATACTTATATTAGTGGGGTGGGATGAAGCATCGCCCCACCATGGTTCAAGTCTTGACGTGGGGGGGCTCAGTGGCCTGAGGTGAACCGCGACACTGGGTGAAGCCAAATGAACGGATGGGGCTGCTCTTTGTACTCCTCCTTTAAGACCAGAAGACTGAAGATAAAGAACAAGATGAAGAGGTGATTTCGCGCACGGGGTAAGGGACGAGGATGGGAACTTCACACCATTACACTGTCGCAAAGTGTGGGACAACACCACAGTGGAGGTGGTGTTTGTCCCTTAGGGAACTGACTAGCCGTCGATGTGCCCTGTAGATCTAAAGTTCCAGGGCTCCTTACCGAAGATGGCACCGATGGCACTCGCGGTAGTTTTAGTGATAATGATCCATTATGCCATCTTATTTTATTGTTGACGCGGGGAAACTTACGCGCCATCGCAGCGGTGATGCTGTTGGTAGGGGTCAATAATGAGCCGTAAAAAAACGAAGATGTATGTAAAACACAAATAAACTAAAGTAGGTAAATACTAGTTTACGATGCCCGCTTTTAGTTTACTGGTTAATGTAATATTTATAATTAGATCGTGTGCAGTTTTTAATTAGTTTGGACGCGGTTGTTCCTGCTTAAAATAGTCGTGCTTTTTCTTGTACTTCTGTGTAGAAATGAAAAACATTGTTCCACTGGTATGTGTTAAGTTTTATCAATTTTAACATAATATGTGGAGGAATCATGATAAATTAGGACAGCGTATGCATAGCAAGTTTTGACTGCAAATAGTATAGCAAAGTAATTAATAATAATGTTTATTTTATGTAGTAATGTTCAATAGGTTAAGAAATATCTTCTGCCTCGTGGTCTAGTGGCCTCATGTTCAGTCACAGACATGAGGTCCCGGCACGGGTCTCGAGTAGGACCAAAGTATTATTGGGATTCCTTAATTTCTAATAACAGTTCGGTGAAAGTTTGGTTGTGTTTGCATCCCCGTGCCTCGGAGAGCACGTTGACGCATCTGCGTCTGAATGCCGTACCATCGGAATAGGAGAATGATGGAACAGAGAGTGCACTTCTGTCTGCGCACAGACTCCACCGCCTACTATCCAGCGGTGAAAACACTCAATGCCGGATATTGAGTTTCGGCATACATCCACAAGTCTAGTGGGCCCGATGGCATCGCGCCGATTGTGCTGCGGATATGTGCTCTAGAGTTGACACCGTTGTTGACGCGTCTTTTCCGATACTCCTACTCTCTTGGCGTCGCCCCAAGCTCTTGGAAGACCCGATCACTAAAAAAGGTGACCGCTCGGATCCATCGAACTACCAACCTATTGCCCCCCCCCCCCCTTGTTCTCCAAATTTATGGAAACCATATTTAACCTCCAGCACCTGTTATTTAGAGAAACACCAAATCATTAGCGACCGACAATACGGTTTCCGTTAGGGACGCTCGGCTAGCGATCTGTTGACCTATTAACGCACTGTTTGGCGAATGCAATTGAGACCAAGGGGGAGGCACTGGCCGTTAGTTTGGATATAACGAAGGCTTTTGATCGGATCTGGCATAAAGCGCTTAAAAAAAATTATAAGAAACTATGAGACTGGATCACTAGTTTTTCGACAGATCGCAACATCAAGGTCGTCATTGACGGCGCACGCACGGACCCTAAATCTGTCAATACTAGCGTTCCACAAGGCTGTGCTATGTCTCCCACGCTGTTTCTTCTGCATATCAATGATATGCTACAAACCAGCGGTATTTATTGTTATGCGGATGACAGTTCTGGTGATACACTATACACTAACTGCACCAATATGTCCCGGGAAAACGTTACCAAGTATCGGAACCAAATTATGTCTGAAGTCGAGTCTTTATTGACGAAAATCTCATTAAGGCGAAACAGTACTTGACGCCACATCATCGGCTGCAATTATACAAGGCGCAGGACTGGTGCCCCAGGTTGTTTCAGTGCAGCTTGATCCTTTGGCATTACGAAGAGATGTTGGCTCGCTCTGCATCTTCTACCGCAGATACAATCGGTAGTGTTCTGTAGAGTTGTTCGGATTAATACCAGCAGCGGAATTCCACTCTCCGACATCACGGGAGAACTCAAAGTTCCACCGTCACCACCTCGATGTTTCTAAGTCTACAACTGTGCGTTTCAAGCGCAATTTC
This sequence comes from Eumaeus atala, assembly GCA_017140195.1. NCBI lineage: Eukaryota > Metazoa > Arthropoda > Insecta > Lepidoptera > Lycaenidae > Eumaeus > Eumaeus atala. The sequence goes on along the minus strand of JAFELO010000106.1, from coordinate 749,809 downwards.
TTACCGCGCACAACATCGATGCGGAACCAGCTGCCACCGTCGGTATTTCCGAACCCATACGATATGGGTATCTTAAAGGCCGGCAACGCGCCTGCATAACCTCGGGTCATGCGGATGTCTATGGGCGGTGGTAGTTACCTACCACCTGCTCGTTTGCCCCTTATCCTATAAAAAAAATGTTCGCCGTTGCCGAAATTCGGCTAGGACGACATTATCTTATATATATAATTTACGTATCACAATGTTAGTTTCCTTATCCCTCCGAAACAGCTTTACCGATTTTTAGCAAATTTGAATGCATTTTCACTAGACCTGAGTATCGGCTCCTATCTACTTTTCATACCCCTAAGTGATAATACCTACAAATAATTTATAACGTTTGCCGAGTCATCTACTTTTTTTTTAGAATTTTAAATATAGCACAGGTGAAGATTACTTCTTATAAGAAAATGTGCAGAAAGCTAATATATGTGATATACTTTCTATTCTGTTATAGTTCGCTCATTCCCGACGAAGGTATATTATAATTTCCCATGCTATTCACGGGAGAAGCCTGGACGCATCGCTGGTTTTAATATAACTTGCATTACATTGTGTTATTACTATTTTGTTACATAAAACAATACACAAACTACGGCAGTCAACATGCACACATTCCTTCTCTTACTGTTCTAAATAGCTTTTTGCTTATCTATTGCATGTCATGTGAGCGAGAGGTACCTCCGCGGTTATGCCGGCCCAATTCCGCTGCAACGCAGCACTACCTCTGACTAGAAGAAAGTTTGGGGTGGTTCCAATTATACTGCAATCAAGACAGCGAAATATTGATTACAATTTTGTCTGTTTCACTAAAATATAAAAAACAGACTCTCTAAATTCAGTGCAACAATCTATGCACTGGAAAGTTGAAAATAAACGGAATGGATCACTTGAAGTGTATTACAATGGTATAATTCTTCATGTTCTGAAAATCCACAATTGACAAAATAATCGCGAAACTTCTGGTGTTGCGGGGATCTCTGTGGGCGTTGGTGTTCACCTACTTACAACTGGCCCAACTGGTCATTTGCCCCCCATGCTATAAAAAATATCGCGTAACATACAACAAAAACATACAGGTCGAATTGTAAATATCAAACTTTTTGAAGTCGGTAATGGGCACACAAACAGTAATGACGAGACTGAGACGAGAAGATTGCGAGTAGTTTTGCTTTTATATCTTAATGTGTTTCTCATGAGCAAATGTTTAAAACGTTCTTCTCTTGTATAATTTACACCTAATGAGCCAAGGAGCCTAGTATTACTTCGTAGTGACGGGGGCGTTGCCAGGGGTGATCGCTAATAGTACCATTAAACTACACTTTTTATTACGTTTTCTAGTACTAGCAGCCTTCGCGGTTTCACTCGCGTGCAGCACCCACAAAAGCACACCCTTAGTGGTGGAGCTTCGTAATATTCGTTCTGCATCTTAAAAGGATCTTACCCGCCAAATTTCTTGTTTGCAGTTAGTATTATAGTTTATGTAATTAATCAATGAGTGGCATTTCGCTTCTATACATATATCTAAACTAATAATATAAACCTGAAGAGTTTAATCTTTTTGAACGCGTTAATCTTGGGGCATACTGGTCCGAATCGAAAAAATATTTTCTGTTCAATAGTCCACTTATCGTGGAAAACTACAAGGTACTTACCATCACGTCACCAGGAGTAGGTGGGTGAAGCAGCGGGACCCTGTTAGTAACATAATCTTATGTTGTGCGGAGAAAGTAAATAGTGACTGAGGCACAAGTCAAAATGTTGGAAACATCCAATTTTCTAGTCCGATGTTAATCACATGGCGCCCACTCATGTCCAATCCTTTTAGATAATACGGAATCCATGTACGAGAATAGCAGTGGGCTGCCCTTTTTTTAATCGACTTTAAAAAAGATGTCGTCGACCGCAGAAGTAGGTAATGTGGGCGAGTTTTTTTGAATAGGTAGTGACATGCTGAATAGGAGGAGGTTGTGCCATGCATGGAGCATGACACTACACCCTCCTATGCAACGGAATCGAGCCGGAACCACCGGAGAGGTACCTCTCGCTCAATTGATACCGCCGTAAAGTGACATTTGCAGTGTCGCGTTTCCTGCGATTTGTGAGTTGCCGGTGGCCCGTTGGGGGGGAGGAGAAAGGAGGGCAACGTGTCGGCATAGTAATTATGTGGATGTTCATGGGCGTCGGTAGTCGTGAAAAGGCTCGGGTTGCTCGCTTGCCCCCTTTTCTATAAAAAAAAGAGTTGCCATTTTGCGTGGCCCCCGAACTGGAGTGACACGACTTGGGAGATATCTCTCGCTAACATGATTCCGCCATGTTTGTAAGTTTCGGGTGGCAAATTGGAGGGGCGCAATGTAGGAGGCAAGACAAGTGTCGAACACAACATACCTACCATGTTACAGTGATGACAACTACGAACTACAATAACAGCTATCCATATATAAGGATCAGTGATTCCAACTATTAAATCCTTTGCTTTATTGCACACCCGTGATAATAATATCCGCGAATACAGATCTCTTGTCTCTCTCTAGTATCTACTGATACGCATGTTGTTGCGTTGCGTGCAGGTGTGGTGTGCAGGGCGCATGCGTTGATGGGCGGCGTGGCGGGCGGCGGGCGGGCGGCGCGAGCGCTGCGGCTGCTGCTGCTGCTGGTGCTGGCGCTGGCCGCCGTCGAGTATCTGTTTGGCTCCATCCTGGAGGCGTCCCCCCTCCGCACCTACCTCTACACCCCGCTACACAACGCCACACTGCCCTCTGTCAAGTAAGTGCAAAGATATTTCTATATCATATAGCTATAGAGGAAACGGACTCATTTGATGACTATCGACGCCCATTAATATCCGCGTATGCAGATGCGTTGCACGTAGTATAAGAACAGTTTTAGTGTGTATGACCGTATGTTCGTAATGCATCTTTATTGTACTTATATGACTGGCTATCCCGACAGACGTTGTCCTGTCAGAAAAATTTACCGTCACGGTAACGTGTAATGTTGTGTGGCCGAACTGTCAAACCCCCTTGCTCACTTTGCAATATTGAATTTTGTAACCCACGTGTCATTATTTTGTAACCCACGTGTCATTATTTTGTAACCCACGTGTCATTATTTTGTAACCCACGTGTCATTATTTTGTAACCCACGTTTCATTATTTTGTAACCCACGTGTCATTATTTTGTAACCCACGTGTCATTACTTTGTAACCCACGTGTCATTATTTTGTGTACAACATTCCAAATAAAATAGTTATCAAATTCAGTACCGTCTTGTTCTGAAGTTATGCGCTTACCAATATTTGGGGGTTCCATTTTTATTTATATAAATTATGTTCTGCATAATCATGCGTCTGTAGCGAAATATGGGTCCTATGGGAGCAAAAACGAGAACAGACATGATTATCTTTTCTATATCTAAGTGCCAACTGTCTGTATGTAAATTGTTCCTTTACAGAGCCACAGACAAAACTTCTACCACTTGGCCTAAGAAGTTACCGATCTCTTATGCCGAGAAGAGAAACTCAACACAAAAAGCGTTCACGAATCACTCACGCCCTTGGCCCTTAGCACACGGAGCTAAGGAGCAGAACATGACGCTTAACATGACTGGACCTAACATGACGCTCCCGAACATGACTCGCTCGAACATCACAGAAGACTCGAGCACTCCGCTCCTCATCACCAAGATCATGGAAAGTATAAAAAACCTGGTCACCACTGAAGATTTCGAGTTCAAAAGTCCAGAACCAACTTTGCCGCTATGCGAAGAAATGCCACCCGATTTGGGTAAGGATTATTAATTTTCTTGATCTTCTTGAAGCATCAACTCTTGCAACGTCTCTGTTGGAGGTAATGTCAAGCCGCGCTGTAGGTGCCTTTAGAATATTCACCTCTAAGTCACTGTCCAGTGCCAGATTACACCATAAGCTATTTAAGCTGTTGCTTAAGGTATCCTCCCATCACCAACCCGTATCGGTCTGCTGCTGGACATATGCTTCTTTCAATGAACCCCAAGACTGCTGATCTCTTGCTACTTGCATCCATCCCGGACCGGCTACTGTACGGAGATCGTCTTCTCACCCGGTGAACGGTCGACCAACACCCCGTTTTCCTAAACGCGGCCTCCACTACAGAACCTTAAGTGTCCCATCTGCCATCTGATCTTCTGAATGTGTAACCAGCCTATTGCGACTTCAGCGAGCTTATTCTTCGCGTGATATCGGAAACTTTAGTTCTCTCCCTTATGACTTCGTTACGAATTCTTTCCGGCAAAGAAACACCTAACATAGCACGTTCAATAGCCCGCTGAGCTAAGCCAAACTTGCTGTCTGCTGTCGTTTACAACTAGTGGAATTTACCACTTGATAAAATATACTTATTCACCGTAGGTCCGGTCCATGTGAACAAGAGTGAAATCGAACTGGACTGGGTGGAGAGGAAGTACCCCGAAGTGCACCGCGGCGGCCGCTACGCGCCGCCAAACTGCACCGCTCGACACAAGGTGGCCATTATAGTGCCCTACAGGTGACTCATTCGTTCTTACATTTTGCATCATCTTAAAGAGACTAAGCATTAGATTAAATGGCGCCACTGATTTTCTTTTTTAATTAAAATCGTTTATTCCGTATTTAACAAAACTTAATCTAATTCATACTCTCACAAAACTGCTTACGCAGTTTGACCGTGAGATCTTCAGTCTCAAGTTATACGGTGTTATATCTATGTAGTATGCAAATATATCAACTTTAACCATTTAATACATATTTTCTAATTTCACGTGTAAACTTAACTTTATTGTCCTATGTCCTGCTGTCAGCAGGCAAAGTACTTAGCAGGCGAGGAATGCACTTTTTGAACGTTCTGTCACCATAGTAATTACTCACTGTAGGTACTTCATATTTACCTGCCGACATCGATCCGCTAGAGTATTTATTGACGACCCGTACGACTGTTAGCCACGTGGTAAACTATAAATTTATATAACACCGCAAAGTTATATTTGAGGGCGCCTGCATACGTTTTGTATGAAACGAACTGCACATATAAGAAAGAAAGATGAGCAGAAGGAAGCAAAGACATTTATTTGATCACAAACAAGACACGTACATTTACATGACAAATAAATAAAACTTATCTACAGAATATAAAGCTAGTAATGTGACGTTTTACTATAGCGCCACATCTATCTGCAAGTGTCTAGCTATGAGAGTTCTTGGTGTATGGTCAGAGCTGTGTTACCTATACGTAGGTGTTTACCTTTCGCGTACGGGAGAAAGATGCTCAAGGTCATAATAGACAGAATGAACTGTGGATCAATTGAAGGAGTTCGCTGCTTTATATAAAAAATGCGAGTGCATATATATATATATATGACGGCCCCAGTAAGTAAACGATATAAATGACGTGAAGTTGTGTTATTGTTGTTAAGACAACATGAAAGTATTTTCCCATCTTTCCAGAGACCGCACACAACACCTGGCGATTTTCCTGAACCACATACATCCGTTTCTCATGAAGCAGCAGATCGAATACGGCATATTTATTGTGGAACAAGAAGGTACACAATTTTATTATTGACCGTTACTATTTACTTGCATCACCCTGCGGTTTCACCCGCGAACCTTCGGTCACATGAGTCGTAACGTCGTGGTATACAGCCTATAGCCTTCCTCGACACATGGATTACTCAACACAAAAATATTTTTTCTAGTCGACCATATATGAATTTTCGATTTCGAAATTCGAAAAATTCTGACAGGGTATTTCTGACAGGGTATTTCTGACAGGGTATTTCTGACAGGGTATTTCTCGAGATTAGCGCGAAGGTGGTTATAGTTATTTAGTTAGATGTTAAAATTGAAATGAATTATTTCAGTGAAAGTACTTCAAATTACTAGAAAAAATAAGTTTTTTTTTTAAGTTAGCCATGGGTAGTGAGCGATGCTATGTTACAGCCGTATCATGGCAACAATGCTGGTGTATATAACAAAAGGTCAATTTACTCGTTTGCCCCGTTATACTACAAAAATTCAAAAATTGTAGGTTTGAGCCACTTCAACCGCGCCAAGCTGATGAACGTCGGCTTCGTGGAGAGCCAGAAGCAGAAGGCCGGCGGCTGGCAGTGCTTCATATTCCACGACATCGACCTGCTCCCGCTGGACTCGCGCAACCTGTACTCGTGCCCGCGGCAGCCGCGACACATGTCCGCCTCCATCGACAAACTCAACTTCAAGTAAATACAGTTGAACAATGTCTACCTAGGATGGTATCCGGATGAGTGACCGTTTAGTTATTTCCGAATTCACTAAGAGTCAATCTGCTGTTGCTAGATTCTCGCAATGTGTACGTACAAGTACAGGTTGCGATTTGCGACAGGAACAACATCAAGTTAGTAATTCTAACCAAAGAAAACCTCAGACGACATCAGGTACATCTAAATGGTCACCCACCATCTAAATATTCTATGTAGTTTGACATGCGTCAACCTTCTATCACCTCATGCAACCTGTACTTGTACCTCAACTTCAAATAACTTTAGCTACGTCAATCTGCGAGGGCATCTGTGTAGTTATTATTTAGTGGAGTTTATCAAGAGTCAACCTTCTGTTTTGCTACTCACGTCCGTACTCATTCCTACGTCCGATACTAGTAGCCATCACTCAGACTTCTAGTTTGTTCCCTTATATTAAGAAACATGTCATTACATTGCAGGTTGCCGTACGAGGACATATTCGGTGGCGTGTCGGCGATGACGCTGGAGCAGTTCACCAAGGTGAACGGCTTCTCCAACAAGTACTGGGGCTGGGGCGGCGAGGACGACGATATGTTCTACAGGTACACGCACGCACGCACGCACGCACGCTTCACGCACGAGCGCACACACACACACGCATACACACACACGCATACACACACACGCATACACACACACACACACACACACACGCATACACACACACAAACACACACACACACACACAC
>JAFELO010000106.1:675726-742765 GCA_017140195.1 Eumaeus atala | reverse complement strand
ACACACACACACACACACACACACACACACACACACACACACACACACACACACACACACACACACACTTCATGCCAGCTTCTTAATGGGATAGAGGATAGTCAGAGAAGACAAGATAGGACGATTTACATGCGATCTTTACATACCTGCTTTGTCTCCTCCACATTAATTTCTCTCTTCATACAAACACGCCGGCTGCGAATACTCTCGACACCACAGGAGTCCACAGGTACGCTCTCTAATATTAATAATTATGTCGTCCTATCCGAATTTTGGCTAAAGCAGGCACACCTATATCGACCGCAGAGAAATCAGGCGCAGGACCGACTACCTCACGTGTTATACGAAGAATGGAAGTATAACACCGCCAACTTCTTGACTGTTATTGTAAATTGATAAATCCTAATAACACTTTTTTTTGTCTGACCCGGGATACGAATCAAGGACTTCCCGTCTGTGGCTGAACACGCTGCTGCATACTTACCGCTAGACTATGAGGCACTCTAATACAGGCGTTAAGGAATAACTTGTTCTGGATTCTGGAGGATTTAGGATGCAAGATATCCTTCTATATGTTCGTCTATCGCGGTATATATAATAACTACAAATCCCATCTTCGCCTCTCCTACTATCATTGGCATAACAAATTAATGAATCAAAATCCACTTTTTGGACTATAACTCGACTACTAAACTTCACGACTACAAAAATCAGAAAAATAATCTTGAAGAGGATGAAATTTCTCAACTAAAAAGCCTTAACTAAACCGATAACTTTTCAGATTAAAGAAAATGGACTACCACATAGCCAGGTATAAAATGTCGATCGCTCGCTACGCCATGTTGGATCACAAGAAATCATCCCCTAATCCAAAAAGGTACTATTATTATTATTTTATTTCGCCACAAGTAGGAATGATCGAAAGATCATTAATTTATGCTGTGGAAGCCCAAAGCAGCTCCACTGGATAGCTATGAGCACTCGTCCAGCGACGACAGCTATCCTATCGTGTTTCGAAGGAGTTTTCAGTGGTCTACTGCAGGAGTAGATGGGAGTAGGACAACAAGTATGCGTAATAAGTATGCGTATAATAGGGAGGAAGGAGGAGTACAAAAGGAATTATTAACTCCATTGTGCTTTGAAAAAATATACTCCAATTTACCAGCCTTATCCCGTCTCTATACCTGATGATATCGATGGCGGCTACCTAATCTAGAAGATTTAACGAGACTGCCAGTTTTTATACCGTGTGACTGCCCTCTGACCTCTGCCACCCAGAAAGGAAACCAGACCCAGATTAGATTAGATCGAATTCGAATAGACAATGTATTTAAATTAGAAGAACTCGTTTCTACGACCATTGAGTGGGAGTCCGTAGCGCTAACAACTAGACCACTGACGTTCTTTCTAAAATGAACAAATACCATCGATTTAATAATCGATAGTTAATAAAGTATACCTTTTTGGACTAATCCTAATGCAGGACTCATACAAATCTCATTCCAGGTACCAACTGCTGTCACAGACCAGCAAGACGTTCCAAAAGGACGGCCTGTCCACTCTGGAGTACGAACTAGCGAGCGTGGTACAGTACCACCTGTACACGCACATACTGGCCAACATAGAGGAGCGCAGCTGACGGACATACTTCGCCAAACTGTTGTTTGGTGATAGGTAACATACCAAGTAATGACACGCCATTGCTAATGTTATCAGGCATGGACACGTGCAGAAGCATAGCTACTGTGTAGAAGCATAGCTACCGTTGTATCAAGTTTGTCGATGAAATAGTCACGAACTTTCTGTATAAACTGGCACGGCATCCTAGAAGATACCTTCCAACAAAATTATGATACATGGCCCATGAACGTCAAGTACCCATACTGTATTGACATTCTTATACTTGACGAGTCTGAAGCTAGCTGCGCAGTAGACAAACTAGTTCCTAATATATCCACTGCGCGGCAAATGTTACGAACTTCATTGTAATCAAGTATTCGCTGAATTTTCTTTTCCATTGGAATTATGCATTATTGAGATACTGTATAGATAGTAATGGTTACCTAGTTATATTGATAGCTTTTCAAAAACTTGGCGGCTGCTTTAATATTTTATTCATGTACAATTTTGCCCTCGAAAGCTGGTCTCGATAGTGACGGATTTTGACATCCGCGGTGCAGTCTGTCCTAACCAAAGCAATTATAATGCATCATAGACTTGATATAAGATATTATTAATATATTACATAATCAAAACAAAATAAGGACCACTAAGATTTTTTGCTGTATCATGAAAATAATAAAGACATTAACTTGTTTAACTTATGTAGCTACAAAATAATGTTATTGATTATAACATAGGCTAACAATTGGTTAAAATAATCATCATGAATTGTTTTTTTATGTTCATATTAAAATTGGCAATTTTGAATGAAAAACTTGAACAAAAGAAATCACCGGAAAAATACAAACTACTTTTCTTGTCACATTTGATTCTTCTTTTTAATAACGAGTATGTCCTGCTCTCTTAGCAATACACTCCAGAAGCCTCGTATGCATACTCTGGACTAAATTCCTCACGCTTTCATTTGGAATCTCCTCCCAAGCATCTTTTAAAGCGTCAATCAGCTGCTTTTAGTTGTAGACCCCTTGCTTATTCTCTCTAACTCTTCGTTTCAATTGTTCCTACAATTGCTCGATCGGATTCAAATCCGGACTGTTAGCCATGGCCACGGTAATACCTCAATATGAGACCCTTCTAGGATAGTTTGGGTTGATCGAGCTGTGTGTGCACGGGTATATCTTAGGCATGATGACGTTCTGCAGTTACGGTACCCGAATTTAAAATGGTGAGCTCGGTCTTACCGTGTAAACTAATCCCACCCCAAACCATTACGTTGGCACCACCGCAACGGTCAACTTCGTGAATGCAGGACTCCGAAAACCGCTCGCCTCGTCTACTCACTCTAACACGCCGATCGTTATTAAGAAATTTTACTTTGCACTCGTCTGTAAATAGCACCTTGCCCCACTGATTAATCCCCCAGTTCAAATACTGACCGGAGAATCTTAATCGGTTTGCACGTTGAACCCTGATCAGAGGTATTCGAACAACTCGTCGTCTTGACGTTTGCTGGTCTTCGTGCAATCGATTACGTATAGTTTGATCACTGACACGTGTACCCGTCGTCAGCCGTAGGTGGTGTTGTAACTCACGGGCCGTTACTGTACGATCACGACGAGTACTTACTTGGATGTACCGATCCTCACGAGTCGTTGTTATGCGAACTCTACCTGAACCCGGTCTCCTGGCAACACGTCCAGTGTCTTGGAAGCGATTCCATACATTTTGGACAGCTCTTCGAGAAGAACCCAACTGCAAACCCACGTAACGCTGAGAACGTCCTTCTTGAATCACAGTTATGGCTCTGGTTGCTGTAATGGTAACCATGTGCCTTCGTACTCGTGATGATTAACGCGAGATGATCAATGAATCAATTAAAATTGAAAAAGTAATACTTTTTTCCTAAAATAACCGAACAAGTTAAGAAGACAATCAAAGGAAAACATAAGAATAACATCCAATTATTATTCTCTTAAAATGATGGCCAATACTTTCAAATTAGGAACACGGACACATAAAATAAAAAAGGGCATAAAAGAGATCAAACACCAAAGAGTTCGTAATATGAATATAATGCTACTTATCAGTTACTTTCAGTTTACTAAATTGCACTTAAATGTAAATAAACTAGTGGCCCTTATTTTGTTTTGAGTAGTATATATACTTACTTATATTAAGTATAACATTGACTTATGTTATATCTGATAATATTACCATAGGCCGATGTAAATGAAACTAGTATTAAGGCAGTCACTAAATTAGACTTGACTTTTCTTTAGTAGCTGTGGCGCTAATGTATCAAGAAGGCTATATGTAAATACTTCCGCTAGCTAATGCTTGGAAATAAGGTTATTTTTGTTAATAAGCGAGTTTCCCGGTTTCTTGAAAGTTCCCGTTAGTTTTATCATTTCAACACTACTGATGTTGTACGTTTATAATCTATGTGAGAATTGCAATTGGCGCCAAAACATAAAAGATCTGACACCGAGATGTTTATTTTTTTCTTTACAGCCTAAATGTCTGAGGATGTGTACGCATGCTTCTGCTCGATCACTACATTTAATGTGCTACTTATTCTCCCACTCGGATGTGTAGTCGGTATCAATACCTGATTTACACATTCAGATTCTCAATGGTGCCTCATGGGGCATTTTACGTTGTTCATAATGTTTTGGGGAAAGCTTATACATTATTTTATGATACAAAGATATTCTGGTAATGTAAATTGTAAAAAAAAAATATTATGTTCGAGCGAGACTACGATTTGTGTACGTATTAAGCATTTATTATCTATTTGATTTTAAAATTATACAAAACCGAATTTTGTGTCTTACAAAGTATATCTATTGCCCTGATTCATTATGAAACATGGTTATTTTAGCGAATTATGAATATAGGACAATAAAAAGTAGGTATTATTAATAAAATCATGCTTTGATCTGATATTCAATTTTGTTTTTCATTTCTAGTACGGCCTAATCCTAATACTCGGGAATATTTGACTAATGTAAAAATAAGAATAATTTAGGAAGCTAAGTTTAAACTTATGAAGATAAGTCATTGTAAAGTGATCTATCGACTTTAATAAGTTAAGCGATTACTTGTCACACTGTTAATCAATTTTATGAGTAAAAACACATTTGTAAAAGGATACAAATCGACCAAGTCGAGAGGCATTCACTTCATAGATATAATTATATTATTACATACCACTAGACTTAAGAACCTCCATAATGATAAATTTGAACTAGTAATTCATAAAAATAATATGGATAGAGTAGGGTATCCACAAACAGGCCATATGTGAGTGTCCGCGTTGGTTGATAGAGAAGGAAGATGAGAAGTACTACGAGACAAGGATAGAAATATAAGGATATTTCTATCTTATATTCTAGGTCTCGTATTCGCATTGAGTACAGATTTTTCATGGCGCGTTTTTAATTTATATACTTTGAGCAGATCTTTGATCTGCACACATTTGGAATATTTTTTTTGTTAAATCTAACATCTAATAAATATCCCAGAAAATACGAGACGAGAAACCAAATTTGATATCTCTTCTTGCTTGCTTCCCTACTCTGTCTAAATTGTCTCAGCTATAATCTCAAAAGTATGTAATATAAGTTTTGCGAGGACTATTTAGATGACTTTAAAAAAAATTGCGGGTAATAGTAAGATGGTCAGTAAGATGGCCTTATTCAATTGATAAGTATAATAATTTTGTAATATACGCTAGTATTTTGTTACCACATTGAATGGAATTTCGGTTAATTTTATTTTTGAAGTACTTAATTTTGACCAGTACGTAGCTGTGGAGTTGTTTAAACTTTATTTGCTGTTCAACGTGTCTACTCCAGAATAACAATCCTGATGTTTTTTGTGATATGGATCAGATTGTTAAGTGATTGTTCAATATAATTGTAAGGAATTATTGTGATACAGAAATATAATATACGAGTGCGTAAGATTAAATAGGCGTCAGTCGTCGGCCCGTCTTGGCTTTTATGTCAATGGTATCCTCCTCGCACATTCGGTGTCTGACACTTGGTGTCGATGTAGAGCGCTAGTCACTAGTTACCTACCCGTCAACGGTTTTCACTTAGTTGTCAATTTTGTACCATAGTGTAAAGTTCCAGGAAGGCCAATTTGTCAACTTCGGCCTTTAAACAATAGGTGTAAGTGAAAGTCTCTAGGTTATGGGTAACCGAATTTTACATAAGTCCCATCTTAGAATTTTACAAAAGTTTTCATAATTAAACATTTGAATGTAAGAATTAAAATTTTATGCCAAATGTTTCACGGGAATATAGAGTATAAAGTAGAACTTGTTTTGAAATCCCATCTCAATTTAAATAATTTAAAGCACTTTAAAATTTATTTCATTTTTAGTTTACTTTTTCCACTGCGTGGTTTTGGTCTTTTTTTTATTTAAAAATAAATGAACGTGTTTATAATTTTAAATAAAAATGAAGGTAAGGTCACTATGGCTCCACACTTTAGTAGCGTTATTTTCTTTTGTACCTTGAGCAAGCTTCATTATTCATATTTTCTTTTCAATTCCATTTACAACTGTTTAGATAAAATAACAATGTCATCAAGCAGTAAAATATGATGTTAGGAAAAAAAACATAAGCCACAAGTAGATACTAATACGTTTATATATGCGTGGCATGTATCAAGGCAGATTGGAACATACACGTGTTCATACAGCTTGTGGTTCAGCCAACGGAATAGTCATAATAATAAATACTCTGTAAGAACAATTATGATATTAACATCGTATTATTAGGATGTAGTTCACTTGCTGCACTACAGCTGAGTCAGGCCAGCACAACCAGGAAGTGACCCTTCGACCGACAGCTTCGAGGACAGCTGTGCGTATCGTGAATCGCGCTAGTTTACAGTGGCCCATTTTGGGGAAGATGGATAGAGGGCAACGCGTCTGCATATTCTCTTTGCGGGGCGTATATGGGCATCGGTAATCACCAAAAGGTACCGTCTACTCGTTTGCCTCTATAATCTGTATAATATATTATATAAATTAGTCATAAAATGTTTCTCTAAGTGCATAATATATAAAAAGTTGCCACATAAAAAAATTATTATCGCAGACAAAGGTTATATATGAAAATAAACTACATAAGTCCAAACTCGATGTATAGCTAAAGCTTTATCAACTTATAGGGATTTTTTTTTTCACGAATCTGTTGTATTAAAAAAAACTATAAGTAAATGATCATCGCTTTGTGGAAAAGGCGACCGTTTTTTAATTTAATGCAAGATATATAGGAATTTATTTTAAGCATATCACCGAAATGGCGCTAGTTATCTGCTGATACATAATTTTTACATCTCAACTTAATTTGCATTCATTAAAATAATAAACCATAAATATGACAACACTAAGCGTATTTCACATTATTATCATTCATTCGAAGTCATGCATGTGCTGTGTGAAGTTAATCTCGCTCGGACGTGCGGAAACTTCACACAGGTATCACAGTATATAATGTTAACTACATGATTGTTCCTTTGGTAATATTAAATTCATTATAGATATAGAATTTTATACACGCAATAGGCTCTACTGTATTGTATTATTGTACAGATTTCGCTTAGTCATCCAAATTGTAGCGACCTAGGTTACAAATATTGAGTTACTTAACAATGGCATCTTTTCGCATTGTTTTTATGAATATATTGTTTGTTTTGAAATATACTATGTTGTTTTATTTATAAAAACCCTAAAACGCATTATATATAAATCACTGAATCAGTTACAAGTTATTTTTGAGAGATCGTTGTAGTCGGAACAGCACGACCGGCCTCTGGCTGGTCCATTCGGGCAGCGTAGCGTGAAGTCAAGTCATTACCAGTAGGCGTGCGAATGTGAAAGAGCGTTGGTTGTCACGAAATTTCTGATTTTTCCCACTATAAAAGTACTCGTTCACTTAATATCGGCGTGGTTTCAGTGGTGCAACTATATCGCATGAGGCTCGGGCCAAATGAACGGCTCCCGCAATATAGGAAAGCCAATCAATGAATGGTCCCCCATAACAGGGAGTACACCACGCGCCTACACCAACTACATCCCCACACTCAACGATCCTTCGGGAGAGGGTGAGGCGGATGTCATGCTCGCGCTGTTCGCCGATGACAGCGCATACGTTACCTAGTCCCGAAAGCCGGAGCTCGCAACTGGCCGCATGCAGCGCATGCTGGACCGGTTGCCGGAGTGGCTCGACAGGTGGCGCATGTCCGTCAACGTGGATAAGACGACGGCGCTATATGTCAACAAGAGGCGCTCCATGCCGGGGCGGTTAAAGTTCAGAGGCCAGGATGTGTCTTGGGAATCCCGTGTCCGGCGATCTGGTCGAGGATCACACATGCACATGCATAACACACCCAAGTCACTACTCACCAAAAGTCACAACACCACACAACATACAGGCCCTGGACAGGCTTACATTCCCCCATGAGCCCATAAGCCACGATGGCAAACCCACAATTATTGCGGCCCCGTTTCCGAGGGGATAGTCGTCCCCTTGCGACCCAACCCGGGTTATGAGGTCCGCCTCGATGCCCGTAACCCCCCACAGTTTCTGTGGAGATGACCAGCAGTGGAGTACACCGCGCAGGAAGGAACGCTAGCTAGCTAACTACGTTCTCTCTCAGTTCTACGCACCCGGAAACGTATGCTGTCCCTCTCTTGCCGAAAGGTGAGGGAGTGATAGCGCCGTCCCGCTTGCGCCCCAGCCCTCTCGTCCTTGTTCAGAAAGCGGTCCGGAATAGTTATTGTTCCGTGCCGTGTTCGGAACACGGGCGAAGCCAAAGCGCTTTTTGTGTACATTGTGTATAGTGTATAGTATAGTGTGCATCAAGAAAGTTAAGTAAGACCTCAACAGGGCCGAAGCCGCACCGCGCGACATACTCCCCGACCTTTTGTGAAGAAAGGTCCGGGGAGTGGACAGCGAGTCCGACGGAGGACCGGCCCCGCTATAATGACAAGTAAGTCAAAGAAGTCAGACCGCGTAATAGTTAGACGCCCACTTTTCCCCACACCACAAGAGATGGAGGAATTGGAGAGGTTACGCCCCCAAAAGCGCGCGGCGTTCTCTCCCGAAGAGAGGCCCGATAAATTCGCGGCCTTGGCCACCTCATCGCCGTCGCCATCACCGTCTCCGCCCCAGCAAACAACACTGTCTGCACAGAACACCAGCTCGACGACGCCGCCGGGCTCCACCTCTGTTGGGGCTGCTGAGTCGCCGGATAAGGATCCTCAAGGAGCGTCCTCCACGACATCTCCGGACACGACAGAGCCTGAAGCGCAGAACCGCGCCGGGTACCAGCACACGCGCAGGCACGGTAGGCACTCTTCCCCCCACAATACCAAATCAACCACCATCATCATCACCACCCCCCAATCCCACAAACCCCCCCGCGCAGAGCGAAGGATTACCCACCCATCGTCGTGCAGAACCTCCCAGAATGGCACACCGACACTTTCATGTACTAAAGTCCCAACTGGGGCACGCGCCGGACGCTAGACCGTTCGGAAGGGGAATGAGTTCCTCGCTCAGACGCCGGAAGAGTACAGGGCGGTCCAGAAGCTGCTGACGGACCTTTCAAAGGTAGACGTGGCGGTGCAATGGCACTGCTACTCCCCACCGGCGGACCTCCCCACCAAGGTATTGGAGGCCTGCCTGTGGGGACGAGCACGGACAGCAACGCCGCGGAGCTCACGTCCCTGGGCTTCCCTGTGCGCTTCGTGCGCCACATCCCGGCCCCGGCGAGGGGGAGCATAGCCGGCTGCATGTACCATGCCCAACTCGAGCACAAGGACGGCGGGGAGCTCCGACGCCTCTACGAGATCATGGAGCTGCTCTGCATGCCGGGGGTAGTGGTGGAGGGGTGTAAGGGGCGCGAAGGGCCGTCACAGTGCCATCGCTGCCAGCACTTCGGTCACTCCTCCACGAACAGCCACCGGCACATGTTGCGTGAGATGCGGGCAGGATCACGCGGTTGGCGACTCTCCCCTGCCCAAGGGCGCCACAGCGACATGTGTAAACTGCGCCGGGCCGCACCCCGCCAACGACCGTAGGTGCAGGACCTACATCGGGGAGGCAACACTCAGGGGCCTCAAGCTCAGCCCGCTGATCCCGACTAAACCCGGGGTCAAGCAGGACCAGGCCCCGAAAGAGAAGGCTGGGAAGTCAGACCCTCTAGTCCCCACCTGTGGAGTCGATGGCGGATAGGTCGAATATCGACCAGACCCGACGCTATCGGCACTGGCGAAGCCCCAACAGCCAGACCTCGTGTTCGTCCCCCCGCCCCCAAGAAGAGGAAGCGGAACAGGCCTCGAAAGAGGCAGCCGAAACGCTCGCAGGAGCATGCTGACCCTCTCCCTCCCCTGAGCGCGGAGATCGCCACCCACCAGGCCGTCAAGGGAGCAGGCGCACCGCAGCCAGCCACCCTAAGGCCTACACCAGCACCTAGACCAACACAACACAGCACATCCCCAGTACCCACCACCAAGCAAACACCCTGGGGCCCCGCCGAGCCTATGGACACAGCCCTGCCAGAATGTCGCTCCTGGTTCAGCACTGGCGAGCTCAGGGAAATAATCGCTGAGATCGTCGGGGAGGAACTCATGCAAGTGATCAGGGAGGAGCTCATTCGTCTGCTCAGGGACCTTAGGATACGGCCGCACACAGCCACAACTCAGACGACTTCGACACCGCACACATCCAGCCAAAAGGGAACCAGTAACCCTGGCGGCATCCGAGGAAAGGTTCAAGACCTCAGACAGCTCACCCAGGAGTACGACATTCACGTCATACGTTGGGAGAGACATGGCTGGGGCCTGGGCAGGACCTCAAGATGGCGAACTATGCCGTGTATCGCAGGGACGAAGTGTTGCCGAGCGGCAGGGCGTACAGAGGTACGGCAGCCCTCGTTGGGCGGGACATCGTCCATGTCGACTTGGACCTCGACCCCTTCTCCGACATGAACACAACCGGAGTAGTTGTGTCACAAGTGTCGGGAGAGGAGTTGAGGATCTACGCGGCATACAGGCCTCCCACACTCCACTTCGACCTTACCGATGTCCACCGCGTACTGGATGGCGGGGGCCAGGTGTTGGTTGCTGGTGACTTGAACTCCAAGCACATCACTTGGGGATCGTCCACCATCAACCGCACCGGCGCCAGGCTACCGGCGGATTCGGAACGACGGGGATACACGGTACAGGGACCCCTCTGCCCGATCCACGTCCCGATGTCACCATGTTGGACATCGTCATTCACAACATCCTCCAATTCACACTGGAAATGGAGGTGCTGTATGACCTGGCACGCAGCATCTACCGGACCTAGTCACATCACACTCGACGGCGGTCGAAAGGGAGCGGGAACGGACCAGACAGAGGGTGGACTGGCAGGTCTTCAGGGACCGTATGGCCGACTTCACTATCGACGGGCAGCTCGAGACCGCGGGGGACGTGGAAGCTGCGGCCTGTAATCTCACGGACAAAATCCGAGAGGCACAGGCCGCGGCGACCGTCACCACGCTGGTCGAGGCGCGCCGTCGGAGTGACCTCCCTCCCGACCTCCTGTCTGATCTCAAGATCAAAAGGCAGTTGAGGAGGCTCTGGGCCCGGACCCGCTGCCCGCTGATCAAGGCCGATCTCAATCGACTCGCTGAGGACGTCTCTGTAAGGGCGAGGGACTTTATAGGGGCCGACTGGGAGCGAGCCATCGCTCGAGCCGGCGCCAACGACACATCTACGCGTTGAACAGACGACTCAGCGGGTCGAAGACCGTGGTCTTCAGCCCACTCACCGACTCAAACGGCCAACGCCCAGACACGAGCAGACATGCACGCCAATCACCTACAAACACAGTTCACACCGCACCCAGCAGCTCCAGTCGAGCTGGCCTCCGCCGCTGGGCGAGGGGATTTTATCTCCCCAGACGAGCTGCGGAAGGTTGCCCTTCGCCTCTCAAGGCGCAAAGTACCAGGCCACGACGACATCCCCCCCACAGCACTGGTGATGATGCCGTGGCGCACAGCCATGGCTCTCACCAGGATAGCTTCCTTTTCGACATGGACAAAGACATTCGACCGGGTGTGGCACCCGGGCCTCCTGGTCAAGCTGATGGACGCCGGCGTCCCGCCGGCTCTCGTGCCACTAGTGGCGTCGTTCCTGGAAGGGAGAACCTTCCGGGTAGCGGTGGAGGGGCGACATTCTTCCCTGCGGGCTATACGTGCTGGAGTGCCGCAGGGCAGTTGCCTATCCCCTTGCCTCTACGCGGCCTATACCAACGACATCCCGACGCTCAACAACCCAATGGGAGAGGGCGAAACGGATGTGTTGCTCGTGCTGTTCGCCGACGACAGCGCTTACACATCCTCATCCCGAAAGCCGGAGCTAGCAGCCGGGCGAAAGCAGCAGAGAAAAACGGCATCCCTATTCGTCAGCACGAAGCTCAGCATACCGGGGCGGTTAAAGCTGGGCGGCCAGGAGTTGTCTTAGAGGTCCCCGGTCGAGCGATCAACCAGGCGAGGGCAGGCTGCACCATACTGCGGCCAGTGCTCGCATCCGAGCTTTCACTACGCACGAAACTGGGAATATACAAGGCATACATCCGATCGCGGCTAACTTACGCTGCCCCGGCATGGTATGCGATCACCTCCCCGAGCCAGAAAAAGCGCCTGCAAGTTCAGCAGAGCATATCCCTGCGGGTCATCGCGGGGGCCGGCCGCTACGTCCGGAACGACGTGATCGCGCGATACCTGCGGGTCGAGTCTGTCGGTGGCTTTGCGGCCCGATTGTCTCGAGGAATGTTCAGTGTCGCAGACAATGATCCGCACGCCCACCTGAGGGTCCTGGCCTCGCTACACGCGCGACCACCCGACGGGCGGCCGTACCCGCGTGTGCTCGTATCCCGTGATCCACCAAGCGGAGAGGGGTCCCCGGCCCCGGCGATCGAGACGAGAATCACTTACTCACACGTATAATCCACATCACACTCGGACATCACCACATTTCATCACTCACCACACGCCTCCGGCCTCCGCACCTCGGTGCGCAACAACCCACTTACGCCAGTGGGTTGCCCTCATCACCGAGGTGACAGTTGCCCCTCGCGAACAGAACCCGGGTCATGAGGTTCGCCTCGATACCCGTAATCCTCGCAGGCCTCCCCAGGCCAGTGAAGATGACCCACGGACGGAGTACACCGCGCGGATCAACCGCGTGGTTCCTGCTGCGTCTGAACCGAGCATTCGCAGACTCGCTACTCCTATATTTACGTCACGGCCACCGCTGAAATCTGGCGCTCAATGAAATCTTTTTACATCACGCTTTAAAACCATGCACTGCCCTACACTTGCCCATTTCTAAAAAAATATGTACATTGTGATACTTTCAAAATCATCTTAGAAGTAAAGGGTCGATTCTCATCTGGGCGAGAATAACCAATAAAAATAAACTTCCACAGCTTTATTCGATCCAAAGTAATCAAATCGACATTTTCCCGTGAAATTAATGGACAAAAAAGTGGACACACAATTTAGTACATCGCCCTGGTCACATCTTGAGTCAGGAATAGTATCATCGGTCGCCCCAGCTGGCCCGAGCGCCAGGCGAGCTGCCGCGGCAGACCCGACGCAGGTTCCCGCCACGACGTCCGCCGCAGGTACCAAGTCGGCAACATGGTCGCAAACTTCAAGTCCAGGTGATTGTTTTCCAACCTGTATGCCAGAAAAGATGCTTATTATTATAATCCTGTTAACGTTATAAACTAGCGATCTGTCACTAAATAACAGGGGTCGTTAAATTGAAAAGCCTTCCTCGGGAAATGCATCACACAGAGACTTCTTTTGGGGTTTTTGTTATTCTATCACACAAAAACTACTGACGCAATGACATAAATTTACGTGGAATATTACATAGAATACCTTTCAATACGAAAAAATAATGGTTGCCTAGGCATAGATTTTAGGATGGTGGCACTGCGGGCACAGCTAGTTGTATGTAAAACAAGAAGATAGGCATAAAACCATTTGGTGTGTAAACCCTTAAGTTGCTGTAGGTGACTTCTAGTAAGAGGTCCCTGTGGAGGGGAAAAGGAAAGGACGCAGGATGTGTATGACAAATGTGCGGATGACTCTGGGCGTCGGTAGTCGTCAAAAGGCTCCGATCCTCTGTATGTCCCCCTATACTACAAAAAAAGGTACGTGCCATGCTGCCGAATTCGCGGGGCCCGCGACTTTGTTTCGTGGGATTGCGAGTTTCTTGGCAACGGATCTACAAACAAGTATTACGGATGCCTATGGACGTCTGTAGCCATTAAAAGGCCCCGACTGCTCGCTTGCTCTCTTAAACATTAAAAAGGTAGATATGGAACAGGGTAGAAGAGATCCATAAGAAGTGTGAGCTCATCGCTGCAGCCAAAACCTTTAGCACACGCGACGTGCTTAGAAAAGAAACTAGGACTATTTCTACAATATCACTTCTTCAGCGTGACTAACGGGTATTAAACAGTTGAGGTAAACCGCGGACGGACAGACGGACATGCGAAACTACAAGAGTCCCTTGTGGACTACGGAACCCCAAAAATAGTAACCGGTTTCGATATCATTTATTTTTTGATTGACTAAAATCCTCTCACGTACGGTACCTACGACACTCGTTTTCGCTCACCTGTCAATATCTTTTTCCATTCTGTGGACTATCTTAGCTTGCTTTGGTTTTCTATTTGGCGTTGTAGCCCTAAATCTATAATATTTCGGCATGTTTCAAAGCTAATTTTGTGAAAAAAAAATCATAAACAAAGTACCCAATACATTGTAGGTGTTGATAAAATTACAAATCTAACACGACAGAAATGTCAGAAATTATTTTTCTACATCAATGGCTAAATTTAAACACGATGCTGTGTGGGTATTTCCAAAATGCAACTGACACGTGAATTTTGAGTGATCGAATAAAGAAAATGAAAAGATATCATTATCACAAAGATAATAAATATATAAAAAAGTTTATTGATTCTACAATAAAATTGCAAACACTTTAAAAAGAACCTATAAGGATATTTTATTTTATCCACTATTTGGTATATCTAGTTCTCTGGTTGATGCACTAGGAATTCATCTGCAGAGCCAGCCAGTGTATTAAATGGTATTATTTCATTTATGTAAAGTAACATTTACACGATTTTTTTGTAGTATTGTCAACTTTAAGGACATTTTTATTATTACATGTCAAAAATAAATAAAGCTGTAGTTTCCTTTTCACTTACTTGTCTCTCTCTCCCTCACACAAACTCATACGTCTATTGGTCTCATTTTCATAACGCCTTCGTCGCGCTCTCGTCAGCTTACAGCTTACCCATAAGGTATAAGCCAAGCGTGCGTGAAGAAATTCTTTTTCACCAACGAAAAAAACGTATTTGAAATTGTTCAAAGGTGTACTGCTATGAGTTGTTATAGTATGCAATATAATAGTTTACTGAGAATGAATATAAAAGTTTAATGAAATTGCCATGTTAGCAGCGGTTACATTGATTGAAACTTTTTTGATAGCCGTATTTTACGTAGTTAATAGTTATTTCGCCACCTGAGAGCACACTGTGGCTGAATACGGTGACAGATCAATCTGAGAAGAATACGGTCGCGAATACTACTATAAGTCTTCAACAAAGCAAAGGATTATAAATAGCGGACAAGTACTCTCGCTGACACAAGCGGACGGTAGCGTCAACAAAAAAGTTTCATATTTTCTTATTAATCTCTGTATTAATTTTTTTATATCTTATACATGTTTTGATCATGTTATGTGCAGACGTTATTCCCACCACGGTTCAAGCTTTGTCGTGCCGGTGGGGCTCAGTAGCCTCTTATAAGAAGAAGGGACTAAAGAGCAGGAGGAGAAGCCGCTCTTTATACCCCTCTTATAAGAAGAGGGGACAAAAGAAAGAAGGAGGCAGCGCTTTTGCGCTAGGGGCAAGGGGCGATGATGGGAACCTCACAACATTGCACTGTCTCAAATTTCGTGGGGTTGTCCTGTGGTGCGGGGCAACCGCCTCTGTGGAGGTGGAGTCGGTCCCTTTGAGGACTGACTAGCTGTTGAGGTGCCCTGATGATTTGTTGATCCGGGGCACCTCACGGGGTGTTTTCTGTGGGTATTCGGCACTGTCATGTGCCGCGAGCCCCACACACCACGGGACCCCACCCAGGGTCAGTGAAGGCGCGTAAATGCGTTTCCCCTCGTAAACAAAAAGAAATGCAGACATTATATTATTGATAGGTAAGACATAATATAGACCTGACATTCACAATTTTTCTAGTCAAAATACTACCTCTTAAATGGATACAAGGGACAGCAAGGATAGTCGCCAAATTGAAAAAAAGTAAATAACAATATACTTCAAATAGTAACAAAAATGTGCGTATCTATTATTTTTAGTTAATATGAGATGATGATGATATTTAAGTTAGTAAATATGACGAAGACACCAATAGTTTTTTATTAGCAAAACTGAAAGGCCCGCCACTAGTTATTTCAATAACAATTACGGTAAATAGTATATTTTTTACAGGATTAAGGAACATAAGATATGTCATAACCTAATAAATGTCGCCCTTTGGGTATTTGATTTTAGTGTCTCTACAACTTTCATAGTAAAAAAAAAATGTCATTGAATAAACTTAAAACATGTTTTATAATTTTATTAACCATCTTTGTATGTTTGGCAAATCGTTTCATATACTTGAACAATTTAAAAAATGATGACTTTACCATACATTATGTGGACCATACCGAGAAGCCGCCGAGTAGGTATGGAAATATTTCTTCCTCCGTTATTATAGTGATTATTTTGAATCATGGTAAGGATGGCCGTCCTTACCATGATTCAAGCCTAGTCGTGGAGTTGACGCTCAGAGGTGTGTACACTGTATCTGATTGACACTGTGTGAGTTTGTTCGCCTAGCTATCGAAATGTATTCACTTGTGTCTTATAATGGTCACATAACGAAATTCGCTTACCCCAATTCAACGTGGTCCTGTTTGCCCTACTCCTAGAGTGTTTTTAGAAACCGGAGTCACGGAGGAAAAGCAGCCCTCGGCGTTTTAACAAAACACAGACCACCGGGCAATTCGTAGGCGACCAAAAAGCCGATGCTGCGGTTTAGAGAGTGGGGTGTCTGAGTTTTGTTTTGCAAAGGTGAAGAGGCTACTCATTCCGCAGCAACGGAACGAAATTATAGAATTTGCAACAGGATTTGTGATAGAACAGTATGTTTCGTACGTCAACTTCAATTTTAATAAATTTCTTCAATTCTTAAAAACTATTTATTTCCGCGCCACCAAATTTGTAGGGTACATTGCTCTTCCCTCCCCTTCCCCCTCAAAAATGACAACCCTTATCATCATAATAGTGGTTCAGTATTGTACAGTTTAGTTCGTTATAGGTCGATCACTTCTTTCTTTATCTCGCAAAACTAGCCGCGATCACGCTTGAATATTATACAACTATGCAGGCTTGTCTTGTAAGGACCTTCATCCATAAATGATAATTGAAGTATATCGTGTGATATTCGGTTTAATGTGACTTTTAGTGTCTACTACACTACACGACAATTTCAAATTGGCTGTAAAAAATTGAAGCCATTTAATATATATTTTTTTTAATGTAACGGCTTATACTCGATTATATACTGGACTGTCATTGTACAGAATAATTGATTGTACGTTAACACATTTATTTGCAAGGTCGACCTTGGGCGCATGATTTTAAATTGTCTTCAAAAAATTTATTATTTATATTGTGCACATCTTTTATACGTACGCCGGTATTTTTTTAAACTAATGCTATCCACTATAGATTTATCGTTAGGATTAGTTTTAAAATCAGGTTATAAAATATCAATCGTGCTGATTTTATGTAGGAGTAATTTTAGTCTTCAGTCATGATTTTCATCTTTTCGTTTCCATTTCAGCATTAATTTCTACTTTTTAAGGGACTGCGCCAGAAGCATGCTAATGTTTTTCGAACGTGTATATACATCTATATACCATACATATGTATCTATACATATATGTAAATTTTTGTGTTCTACAGTAATATGCAAAATTTTAACCCGTTGGTTCTAACGTTGGTAAAGATACTTTAAAATAATTATTTTATTTTTCAACAGGAGAAGAATCTTTTTGACCATCAACATTATGGCAAAAACGCAAGAAAATCTCCAAAAGCTTATAGTTGATCCAGATTATAATAGTACCATCTCTGATTTAAAAAAAAGTCTTTGAAAATTGTATAAGCATTTTCTTTTTATATAGCAACATCTACATAAGCACGTGAACTTGTGCTGTGGGAGCGAAGAGAAGCCCAATACAGCTTCATCGGATTGCAAACACAATTTGGCGGGAAAGCACAGTAATGAAAGAGTAGTTTTATTGTAACTGGTAATACGTTTTGAGTGTGTTTATTTATTTATTTTTTTATTTTTTGTTGCACAATTTTTAGTTTCAAAAGAATTTCGCTTCCAACCAATTTTGATGAGATCTTCTCTGTTCCCTAAGTTGAAGTAAATGTAAGTAAATAAAAATCATGAAATTCAATAAATGGTTTCAGAGATATACGTGGACAAACATACATACATAAGTATGTACATACAAATATGCTTTGTATGGGCTTTACTACTCTATCTATATCATCACTATACCTGAAACGCTTTCGGCAGAAATAAGGCAAATGTGTAGTAGTAGTATAGATACAAAGATAGTGGTGTATTTCTCATATTCCTTCTCTAAACCAAAACGAACGCTCAAAGTTATAGACCTACATACGGGCTTTCTACTCTATTTTTATATGTTCTAGGGCCCTTGGTAAGTCCATAGAGATAATATAGAGAGGGAAATCCAACCTAAAATCGTAGTTATTTCCATGTTCAGTATAATAATGCATTCCGGATGCTGTTGGGGCTGCCTCACTAAGCTAGGGCACCGGGAGTGTTCGCGAAAGCACGCGTCAACTGCTTTTACGCTTTCATGAGAATTAGGTGCAGCTCTCTGGTGCGTAGGGTGCGGGGGAGCGTCATCAGTTTCCTGGACATGATATTCAGTAGACTCTATGTTTATGCATCAGTGCTATAGTTAATGGGTTGGCACAGCGGTGATTATTGTTGTGTGTGTATAAATTGTGAAAATTATATAATAATGTATTTAAATTAATTATTTATTTAAGGTGTTCTAAGGGGGACATATCCTATGTCCAGCAGAGGACGTCATTCGACCGATGATGATGGAGATGATGGCGATGATCAACTTGAAATTGTAGTTAATAACATACTTTATAAGAATGTTAAATAATTAACAACTAACCCATAAGTCATGTTAATTTGATTAAAGTATTTTAATATTTTTATTATATGCCTGGTTATGGCTTTCCAACTCTATCTATATTAATTCTATGGGTAAGTCATTGTGACGTCTGTCAAGTGTCAACTGTCAATTAATAATCGGAAACAGAATTTCAGATTTACAGATTTCAGTCATAAAATAATTGTATTGTTTAGATTGTAGACTTTTCTGAAGTGTACAATCATATTTTATTCTTAACTATATTAATCATATGTGCATAAATACACTTAACTTAAGCTTATGTAAAATTTTATATTTACTATATAAATAAATTAAGTGGAATAATAAAAATCAAACAATACAATGTCATTTTTGGAGGTGGGTGTCTTTTCTCTAATGATGTATTAACCGTTTCATAATTTTTGTATATGTTATACTCCGAACTTACTTTTCTAAAAATACTGTTATGCACACATAGGCACCACATTTTATATCTTTGAAATTATTAATATATATATTTTCTATCTTTAAAATTATTAAAATATAGTATTCATGAAACATAATTTCTAAGAGGTATAAATAATCAATAAGCAAGTGCCTTTATATACGACTGCGTCATAAGTATGGTAATGTTTTAAGAGTATATGTGTGTCATACACACCCATAGAATCCCTGCTACAGCCTGAATGACAGAATGAATGTTGAAGTATGAGCTGTTGTATGATCTCTTAATAGTTGCACTGGTAATTTTTCAATTTAATTCTCAAACATGTCAAGCAATTCTGCTGACTATCTGAGAAGAGAAGCTGATTATTGCTGACTTAAACATATTATTGCATATTTGGAAATTAAGAAATTTTAACTAAATTGTCAACTCATATCCATCCAAGAAAGAATAGTTTGTATTTTATTTATCATATATTTGCAAATCAATGGCCACAAGCATGTGCTTGTCTGTCTTACAACCAGACCTAAAATTTTATTACACTTTGATATTTCTTTCTAGATATTTTTTGTCTGTTTGCAAAAAACTATTAATAACAATTGTTTAATTATCAACTTTTGTAGTGGAGGCGTTTCTCTTTTTTTGATGTCCAAAATAATATAGACAGTGGAAAGATTGCTGAATGCTTACAAGTAAGTATATTTCGTATGTTTAGTAAGGTTAGATATATCTTATATATAATATCTCATGTCACAATATTAATTAAGGCAAACATTGTTTTTTTTTTTGCGGAGTCAGTCAATTGTGATGTAAAATCATTACATGCCTAAAAAAAACAAAAGTAAGGTTTAAAAATTAATTCATTTTATGTTATTATTGAAATGAAACTTCTTTATAGCAAGGTATTTTGTTTTTGTGTACCCAAAAAAAATATTAATCAAAAGTAGGAAGATTTATTCAATTTGTGTGTTTATTGAAGTGAAACTGTATAGTATAGTCCACAGTATTATGTTTCTTTTGTAATAGGTAGTGCCATGCATCTTTTTTTTTTCTTTCGGAGGGACCTACTACTGATTGACGGCGCTTGTCCAGCCTTAACAGTTCGAATGACTACGAAAGACTTTTGTGTATTCAGGTTTCCCCCCTCTTTTCCCGCAGATGGGAAGAGACAAACCCTATGGTGATTATTCTTGATACCGAAAAGGGGGAAACGGCCCCCCTCCCCACACTAGTGACTGCGCGCGCACGATGCCGTTTAAGTTGCGATATCGTGGATAAGGATAATTGAGCTCGTCTAATGTTTGACTTATCTGAGGAGGCCGGCCTCCTCACCCTCCCCCCCTCTCTGACGGGAGGGGTTGATTTGCGCTACAAATCGACAAAAGCCGTGTAGTTTATTTATTTATTATTATTAGAGCTCTCTACAGTCGATGTACAAATGTACAGTACAAATGTAGCCATGCAGTATAGGAGGAGGTATTGCTATGAATTCGGCTGGCACAACCGGGGTGGTACCTCTCGCTCACTTGACACCGCCGTAAAGTGACACCTATGTTGCGTTTGTGAGTAGCCAGGGGCCCATTTGGGGGTGGGGTGAGGTGAAAGGGAGTCCTCCCTTTCACCTCGCATAACGCATTGGTATAATGTGCTGATGTTCATGGGTGTCGGTAGTCGTTTAAAGACACCATTTTCTCGTTTGTCCCTTATACTATAAAAAAAAGTTTTCGTGTCATGAAAAAGCGTTATGACCATGGAGGGATTAAATAATATATCACAGGTTCCATTTGTACCTTGTGATTTTGTTTTTCCATTTCCGCCTTGAAGTTTCACTGTTAAATTTGTAAATTTTTGTGTTGTTATTTTTAGAATTATTTAACAATGGACAGGACCAAATACATAATATTTGCACCACGCAAAGTGTTGGATAAGGAGCTAATTTGTCTTAAAATCTGCAATATTTCTTATTAGCCTCCAATGTTTAATACTAATTTTTTAGCTGAATTTCAGCTATGGAGGTGCATTCTCTATTTTACTTTTTTTCTGTTAGAATGGGATAGCAATCAGACACAATCGAAGAGAAATCTGAAACAGGACCAAGAGCTTAACATGTTCTCCGAGGCACTCGGGTGTAACATAGCCAATTTACTTACTCTGGACTGTTATGACAAATTAAAAAATTATAACCTTTTTTTTTTGGTCCGTCTCATGCCTCATGTGTGTGGCTAAACATGCTACCACTAGGCCACAAGGCATTTTATGATATATTTGTGATACAATCTTAAATATCTTCTTATTTCAAATAAAATACTAGTGATTGGTACAAAAATAACTTGCATGTGTATTTCTCATGGAAACTCGAGTTGGTACATGGTGTAACACTGAGGTAGATTAAAAAAATATTTTCTTTCACAGGATACAAATGTGACAGTATCTACAAGCGGAAATAATCATGTCATTCTTTGTGACGTCACAGGATGGGCACACCGTATATCCAGATCCTGGGAGATAACCTCTTTTAAAGCTTATGAGTTAACCATTACGCTTGCCCAACAATTGCCACATGATCCGTATTTAGTTACAATTGGGGTAAGTATTTAAACCTTCTAAGTCTATACTACTAATAAAATTTTGTTCATGATAGTGTGCTCTACATTGCTGGTACCGACAAATGTGGGTAGAACTAAATTTTACCTCCCACATATGTGGGAGAACACAAGTGGGGCATTTTTATTGTATACTAAAATATACTTTTGTACACTATTTATTAATTATCAATACTTGTTTTTAACTTACAATGATTTATGCTTAATATAAAAATTTAATTTCAGGACGACGAGGCTGGTGTCAATCCTTTAGTGAAAGTATGGGACTGGTCCCGCGTCGACAAACATGGTAACCCTAAATGTGTCCGAACATCTCGAGCCGTGCCCTCACACATGTTCCCTACGCCAGCAACCGCTCTGGCAGTACATGATAATAAGGTAATAATGAATTTAATTATGTATATACCAACATTTAATACAGGGCTGTTCGAAAATTTCCTCTGACAAGTTTTCGTTTTTTCATTTTATAATATTCGGGTTGTCCAAATAGGGTTAGGTAAAGGAAGCATTTCCTCTAGTTCCTCCAATGCAACAACTCTTTGTCAGTGGTCAGTATGAAAACTCTGTAAAAAAACTGGTTCCTTTGACAAACATTTTACATTGATATTATTAATAATTTCATGTCCGGCAGAATCTCCTGGCTGTTGGTTTTCAAGATGGCTCAGTAACGTTGCATCGCGGTGATATAACACGTCAGAGAAGCGTCAAGATGAAGACTCTGCCCGGCACAGGGACAAGCCCCATCACTGGACTCGCCTTCAAGTGAGCGACTTTCACATTTACTATATACGTTCTACAAATATATGTTCTGCAGAGCCCCGCGTGTAAGTAGAACTAACATGGCGGTCGCCAGCGCAGTTGCAGTTAGGAGAGGGATAGAGAATGACTCTATACAACTAGCTAGCGTCGCTACGTTGCTATGGTTACGCGCTTCCCCTCGCCTCGCGCTTCATACCGCATCTCGGTTGAGATCCTTAAATGCTACTTTAATGATTACGTATTCCGTGTCAAAGTTCATCTTACCTAGTGTAGATGAATAATTACATCGGCGCAAAGCGAGAAAGTAATTTTGAGCTATAATTTACTGCATTTCTTCGGACACAATATTCAGTCCTCTTATATCTTCTCCATGGAATAGAGCTTCAGACGTTAATAATTGATGTTGTGGTGGTACACAGGGGCACGGACAACCTGTTCATTGTGTCGAAGGGTTGCGTGATGGTGAGTTCGGTGAGCAGCGAGCTATGCTCGGTGCTGGACAACATGGGTGCAGCGGCCGGCTGCAGCGTGCTGGCGGACACGGGCCGTCTCACCGTCGCTGCCGCCGACGTGAGTGTAGTATGTGTCGTGTAAAGATAGAGTAGCCACCTCCAGACGGGACGCCGTCCGGGTGGTCAGCACGGGCGCCGTAGCCGGCCGCAGCTATATTCGTCTGCCTCTGGGAAGTGTAGCTTGTGACGTAACGATACCCGATTTGGCCACCTTATGTTCGAGGACTCAGGCGGAAGCGAAGCGCAACGAAACGCAAGAATTAAGTCTTAAGCTAAACCTATACTGAAGTCTTCGACAAGATTTCAGTATTGGGTTAGTTTTCTATATGCTCACAAAACTGGTCTGATGGTGATGGTCATCACCAGTATCAGCCAGACATCGTCCTCTGCTGTACTGCCTTGATGATGATTCGACACAGATGATGAAGTGAAAAAAAATATAGTTTTGTTCCATTATACATTCATTCTATTTTGCGCTATAAGAAAAACTTCGGCCGAGAGTGAGTCTAGAGTCTCACATGGGAGGTACAATAATGACTTTCATTTTGTGTGAAACAAGCTATAAAACTTAAATACAACTTGTAAAGGTTTTTTTTTCACAATACCGATCTATTATTGACTAGTGTCCGAAACGTCAAAGAAAACCTTTAATAATCTATTTAAAACAATTTTATTTAGTTAACGTAGTTTCCGTTTCTTTCGGATTTCTTCACTTTTTTTATTTACTTTCTTTAATTTTTGCAGCAAGCTTGCATAATACGGAGAGTATTATGCAAGCTTTACTATTGCAAAATAATGCTCTTTGCAAATAATGTCGTCGAAGTTGCTTTTGGTTAACAGTGAGCAAACGCGGCACTCACCGCTTTTTCACTCGCAAATGTTAGTGCAAAATGTTAAAAGCGCATTCAGAGGAAATGCTTATCACCTCTGCTATGTGCCGCAACTTTAAGCGCCGGTCATTCAAAACGATTTTTGAATCTTTTTGATCATGTCTGGATTCGTGACTTCATTTGGACTGCCAGACCTGTTGGCGTCTTCGCAGCTGTCTCCCACATTTAAAATCAGTTGCCCAGGTGTGAGTTATCCTCAATGCAGGAGCAGTATGACTAAAACACTGTCTAGCTTGATTTTAATCTGGGCTGCTGTTTTCCCTTTTAAAACCCAAAACTTTATCACCACAATAATTTCGTTACTTTCCATTGTTGAAAAAAATTACGGCAGAGAAAGTTCTAGGTCCCGTCACACAAATTATATCAGTTCGAATAAATTCAAATTAGGCGTTCTATTTTATAAAAGATGATAAAACATAATGTAGTAAAAAAAAGATAGTTTTTTTAAGTTCGCCGTTTCGGCAAGTTAACAATCAGCCTGGTACATGCCTCTATGCCTCTGAATATGACCAAGACGACACGATTTAGTTGAACCTGGTAATACATCATCTCAATTTTAAACCCTACGAATCAATAAATGAATTTTGAAAATTTCCGGTGGTAACTAAAATAAATAGAGTTTTTTTTTTAAATCGTCGTTTTTATTCGATAGTTACTATGGCTTTTTATAACAGGCAATATATTGCTACACGACGGAGGGGAGGGGACCGTGCTACGCGCTGAAAGGGGAGAAGATCAAGCTGAGCTGGTTCCGTAGCTACCTGGTCATCACCACCAACGAAACCGTCTCCGAACCGTCCGCGTCCACAAACATCCCCAAAGCGCACCACCTCACGATACTGGACATACAGAACAAGTTCATCGTATTTTCCAAGACCTTCTCCGAGATAGACGCGGTGTTGACTGAGTGGGGCTCCTTCTACGTTCTCACGAAGAGGAAGGAGATGATATACCTGGACGAGAAGGACCTGCAGTCGAAGCTGTCGCAGCTGTTCAAGAAGAACCTTTACGATGTGGCCATACGGATAGCCAGCGGCCAGCACTACGACGCAGAGGGGCTGACGGAGATATACAAGCAGTACGGGGACCATCTCTACAGCAAGGTTTGTGTAACGACGTCTCACGTGTGCAGTGGTAACATCCCCAGCTTGTGTCCAGTCCAGTATGCGATCCGATCCAGGATAGTGACGGCTTGCGGAAGTCGTCGCACATACATTACATACCCCGACTTGTTCGGTGTGCCGGCACACCTTACCACGCAGTACCTTCTGAGAAGAACACTCAGGACGCCTACTGCTGGGGTCCCGGTTGTATGCCACTGCGCTCCCGTGGCTCATCCACTAGCGGAAGTGCAGGAACACCGCCGACCCCGGCGGTCAAGAGATTACTCCAATTTTCCAATTCGGGCCAAACTCTTTAGCTGTATATTATTAGTATAGCTATGCCTAGGCAACATGTAGGGTGTAATTTGATTTGAAAACAGGAACATTTGTCTAATTGTTTTTAATATCGAAGAAATACGCGAACAAAGTCGCGGGCACTAGCTCTTTTATAATATTATTAGGAAGTAGGAATCAGTGCTTAACGATAGCGACTAATCGAAGCCTGAAAACATGTCGCTTTATAGGGTGATTTCAAGGGCGCGATAGAGCAGTACGTAAAGACAATCGGCTGGCTGGAGACTTCCTACGTGATCCGCAAGTACCTGGAGTCTCGGCATCTGGAGCCGCTCGTCATATATCTGGAGCAGTTGCACGCACGGGGGGCGGCCGACGAGGACCACACCGCGCTGCTGTTGACCTGCTACGTGAAGTTGGACCAGCACGACCAGCAGGGCAAACTCAGGCAGTTTATAGACTCCAAAGATAGGACCATCGAGTTTGACGTCGATGTGGCTATCAAGGTACGTGGCATTTTTGTAGCTGTAAAACGAGATGATCCTGGCAAGCTCAGGCTCTCTATACTCATAGGCTAAGGAGATATAGCAGCTTTAGGATTTACAATTTTGAAATATTTGAAATGGAACATGTGTCAAAATTCCATATCCGGCTGTCAAATCCATCGGTGGATATAACATTGAAAACGGACGTCGGTTCGTCGAGAAGCCAACGACAGACAAACTGTAAACACTTCCTACTCCTCTTATTTTCTTCTGATTAAATTCGTTGCGACAATTTCTGGTCACAAGAGGTGGCCGCTGTCGATCCTGGAGTCACAGGAGTAGCAGCGGTGGGCGATGGTAATTTTTGAATAAAAAAAACCGAGGAATCACCCCGACGTCGTGTGTAAAGGTGATGAATGCGCAGATGTCATGTGAAAGCAGCTTAAGGCTGGTTATTACTCATGACATATTTGATACTCATAACGGCGGCGAGTAAGTCTTTAACCGCAACTTCATTTTATTTAGTTGTACCAATTACAATGTTACAACAATCGTTTAGCGTTGATCCTCTGGCTGTGCTCACGGCTCGCACGTCTCGCAGGTGGTGCGTCAGGTCAGCGTGTCGGACGCTATGGCGCTGGCGTACAACCACAAGCGCCACGACTGGTACCTGAAGATGAGCATCGAGGACCGGAAGCAGTTCGGCGCCGCGTTGGACTACATCGCGGAGCTGGAGCTCGAGGACGCCGTACTGTACATGAAGAAGTACGGCCACAAGCTCATGCAGTACGAGCCCGAACAGTGCACGCAGCTGCTAAAAGGCGAGCTAATATTTTAAACTGCTATTTTACACAATTTTTATGGCCTATTTGACGTAAGTCATACAACACTCAGCTGCATCCGCTAAGTTTACAACAGATAATATATATAGTATTTAAATATATATAGTATTTAACATCGCTCGCCTCGATTGTCCTTATGGTCGGATGGTATAAACGGGCACAGTATACACTTTTAACAAATATCTTTACTCAGCCTTGATTTAAAAGATTTTTATGTCGGTCATCAGTGTACACTTCAATTTTTTTTTCTCCGACTGCATCAGAGGAGGGTAATGTTGGTTTCGAGCGTATGAATGTATGTTGACTTCTATATCTCTCCTACAGCATAAACGTATAGGTGTAGTTTGATTAGCCCTGACAATGCACATTACAATATACATTTTAAAACAGTCTGGTATCATGTTTTAAAAATTTTAAAGACATTTTTTTTTGTGTTTAAGTAAAAACTCAAACTTTAAGCCCAGTGCCGATAATATAACACATATCCCAGCGCTGTGCACGGACTACACGCCGCGCAGCAGGCCGCTGGTGTCCGAGGCGATGCTGCTGAGCGAGCCGCACGCGCCCGAGCGCTGCGAGCCGGACGACTTCGTGCACGTGTTCCTCAACGACTCACCGCGCCTCGTGCACTTCCTCGCGCACGTCACCTCCGCGCGCCCGCGCTGCTCCGAGCTAGTGTACAACGCGCTCATAGAGCACTACATACACGTGTGGTCAGTACACTTCACAAGTTTATTACGAACCATGCTGAACCGGGAATTTCCGTACCAACGGAAGGAGAAAAAAGGAAGGATAAATATGCATTAACTATTTCTTCAATGAGTTCGTAAAACTTAATGAGACAAATAAAAATGTTTTGCCATTAATCATACAACCAAGCACCTAAACCAGAAAAAAATTTCGCCATCCTATGATGTGTTAATGTTCAACATTTTGTCATGCCAATGTCACATTATGTTTTAGGCAAACAAGCAATCGTGCTTGTTTGCCCCCTATACAATCTCACCATAAATTGAGAGGAAACACACTTGAAAACAATTTATTTTAACTCGAGGATAATTGATTGACAGCTACAGTCATTTAAGTTGAAAGTATGAATAAAACACTACAATATTTATACAAATAATTCCATATTCAAATATATATTCTAGTAACGCGTTATTGACATAAAATAGCGCTAGTTTCCTCTTACACATTTCCGTCCCACGAAGCCACAGCAACCGGGAGAACATATTGTACATCAAACTATATTTCCCTGTGGTAGGTCCAAGTCATCAGATGATGACAAGGTGAAGTATGAGAAGAAGGTGCTGTCGCTGCTGAAGGACCCCGACGTCAGATACGACAAGGACCAGACGCTCATCATCTGCCAGATGCTCGGCTTCAAGCCGGGGCTGCTGCATATATACGAGGAGCGGAAACTGTAAGTGCACCTGGACATACAGCTCGCCGCGTTTAAGAGTAGAGACAGTGACAGACCATGCTTGACAGAATTAAATCGATATAAAATCGATTAACATGAGATAACGATTTCTGATTATCAGAGATCAGATAATCCAAAACTGTCATTTTTTTTTTTAAATAAAAAATCTGACTTCATAATTTTCAGTTAAGAACGCGTATTATCATACAGTTAAATAGTCCATGTGTAAATTGTAAATGGATGGGTGTGATGTCAGATGGCGCAGTCTGGCTGCGATGTACCTGCGCGCAGGCCAGGCGGACCGCGCCCTCGAGCTGTGCCGGCGGCGCGGAGCGAGCTGCCCGCGCCTGTGGCTCGACGTGCTGTGGGCTCCGCCACCCGCCGCCTGTCTGCCTGAGCTGCTGCGCGCCGCGGGTGAGTGAGCGAGTGAGCGAGCAGCCCACGCCTGTGGCTCGAGGTGCTGTAGGCGCCGCCACCTGCCTATCCTAACTGCTGCGCGCTGCGGGTGAGTAAGCGAGCAAGCGAACGAGTGTGTAAGCGAGCTGCTCACGGCTGTGGATCGACGTGCTGTGGGCGCCGCCGCCCGCCGCCTGCCTCCCCGAGCGGCTGCGCGCCGCCGGTGAGTGAGTGAGCCAGCAAGTGTGTAGGTGAGTGCCCGAGCTTGTGGCCCGCGGATAAGACTTTATGTTGATATTGAGATATTTCACTATCTATACATCTCAATAGGATTGAACTATACACGAGAAAAGCGAAGCAAATAGAGATTGAACAAAAAAATATGATATTTTAATTAAGATATTATATAATAAGGTCTTCGTGTTTGATTGGAGAAATGTGAGTTAATAGAGAATATTGTAAGAAAACTGGACTGAACATATTTGCATAGGAAAGAGATCATCTCTGTGTACTTTACACGTGCAGTGTTGGGCGACGCTAACAACAATAAAAACTTAATGCCTTCTCTGTTCACTTGCCCGTTTTTACCGAAATAATCCAGTCTTTATTCTATATTTTTTTAACGTTGCGTTCAAGTTATTTTGTCACTGTGAGTGACGCAGTTCGCTCACTAAACATTATCTTGCAGCTGAGGAGAAGCTGTTGTCACCGATCCAGGTAATAGACTGCCTCGCCAGCACTACGCTCTACACCCTGGGAGACGTGAGAAAGTAAGCAATGTATTGTATATGAATAAAACTATGCGTATATTAATATCACACATACACACACACACGCATACACGCACGCACGCACGCACACACACACAGATCAAAGACACACACACATGTGAGTGACAATGATCATCATCAAATATCCAAGAAACATGAGATGAACTTCAATTTTCTCCCAGGTACCTAATGGACGTGCTCAAGTCAGAGGAGGAGATAATATCCCGAGAGCAGGAGCTGACAGCACGGTACCAGAGCGAGATAGAGAGCATGAGAGAGCAGACGCGGCGCATACAGCACGAGCCGGTCACATTCCAAAGCTCGCGCTGCGCTGCCTGCAAGCGTCCGCTGGAGCTGTCCACTGTTCACTTCCTGTGTCAACATTCCTTTCACCAACAGTGAGTTTCCTCTCAACTACTGGATCTGTTCAAGTGCGAGGAGGCGATGATCTCCTGTGAGCAGGAGCTGGCAGTGCGGTACTAGAGCGAGATTGAAAGCATGAGAGAGCAGACGGGGCGTATACAGCACGAACCGGTCACGTTCCAGAGATTGCGCTGCGCCGCCTGCAAGAATCCGCTGGACCTGTCCACTGTCCATTACCTGTGTCACCACTCCTTTCTCCAACAGTAAGTTTCCTCCCAAGTACTGGACCTGCTCAAGTGCGAGGAGGAGATGATCTCCCGAGAGCAGGAGGTAGCGGCTTCCATCAACAGATACAGTATATTATTGTTGTTGGGACAGTGTCCTAAATTTTTATTTTTATATCCCCCTGGAATATCTTACTAACTGTGGCCAATAAAAAGGGTCATGGGTAATAACCGGAGGGGCCTTATGACGGATGGTTTCTGCCGGCCTCTTAGTCTGTATTTTAGTTCAGTCGCATCACCATTTCTTGTAACCACGACACATTGTTAAATTAAATCTTGGACAATGTTTTCAAAATTATTTTCTAAAGTGATTTTACATCTCGGACCTCGGGTTCCACCCGCACGTAGTTAGTTTACTTTAATTAGTAACCTCATGAAAAAGAGGGTTGTTATAAGTTAGTCGTCGCACAACGCGTCCAGCAGTTTGAAGAATATCAACCCTGTTCTTGTTTCCTGGGGGGTTTTTAACTCATTTATATTTTTACTATACAGCTGCTTCCAAACTTATTCGGAAAAGGAGAACCAGTGTCCGGCGTGCGAGGAGACCGACAAGAGTGGCCGGCGGGCGACCGTCGCCGCGCCGGACGCTGAGCAGCTGCACGCGCGCCTGCTCGCGGACAGCGACCCGTGAGTACACTGTACTATATACTATGAGGAGAGCCACAAGAGCGGCCGGCGGGCGACCGTCGCCGCGCCGGACGCTGAGCAGCTGCACCTGCGCCTGCTCGCGGACAGCGACCCGTGAGTACACTGTACTATATACTATGAGGAGAGCCACAAGAGCGGCCGGCGGGCGACCGTCGCGACAGCGATCTACGGTGAGGTCGTCTTAGTCACAAGCCTGTCACTTAACGCCGGTATCAAGTGAGCGAGAGGTACTTCCCCGGTCGTGCCGGCCTAATTCCGATAAATTGTAGGATGTAGCGCTATGTATCATGCATGGCACATGTGGCGCCCTAATTCCCTCTTCCCCGCCAATGGGCCACCGAAAAATCACAAAAAAAATCAATCGCCTGCAACTAAGTATGGCAACACCTCTTAGCCGCGTGGCATTTACTTATACGTTATGTGCGTGAATACTGCGGGTGCGCACGCAGTGAGCCGCGGCACGCCGCCGAGCGAGTAGCGGTATGACTGCGAGCACACCTTATGAGGGGTGATTGATAATTACACGAAACGTCAAAGAAAAACATTAATAATCAATTTAAAACAATTTTATTTTTCAACGTAGCGTACTTCAGCCTCCATGCATTTAATCCAGCGCTTCTCCAAAGCCTTTACACCAGTTTGATAAAATGTTTTCTCTAACCCCTCAAAGTACTCGTCTACGGCGACGATGACTCAATCATTTGTTGAAAGTCTTCGGCCATCTAACCATAAACCTGCGCCGAAGAAACCAAAACAGTTTTGTCGGTCGGCAAAGTAATGGCGACTGTTTTTTGGGATGCTCGAGGGATTATTTTAGTGGATTATTTGCAAAGAGGAAAAACAATAATTGGAGAGTATTATGCAAAATTACTGCAAAAATTTTGTGAAGAAGTCCGAAAGATACGGCCTCATTTAGCGATTTAGAAAGTTTTATTCCACCACGACAACGCCCCTGTGCACTACTCGTCAAGGGCTGCAGTTGTTAAACTTCATGAATTGCGGTTGGAATTGTTACCGCATCCACAAATCTGGTCCCGATTACACACTTATTCCCTAATCTCAAGAAATGGTTAGGTGACCGCAGATTTTCATCAAATGATGAAGTCATTGTCGCCGTAGACGAGTATTTTGTGGGGTTAGACAAAACACTTCGTCAAACTGGTGTAACAGCATTGGAGAAGCGCTGGACTAAATGCATCGAGATGGAAGGAAACTACGTTGAAATATAAAATTGTTTTAAATAGATTATTAATGTTTTTCTTTGCGGTTTCGGGTACTTATCAATCACCCCTCGTAGAGTATGATGTAATAAATTTCGTTTGCCTATCTCTTTGTTATGTTCGTCGTTTTGGCCAGTTATCAATCTGCCTGGTATAACTATTACCTCGTTAACAAATTAATAATATAGACCACTGAAGCTTGCGTGTGCGGTGAGGCAAATATTTTTAAAATATCAATGTCCATTGTACAAACATCACCCATGTTGACACAGCTCCGCGCGATGTTAATACACTTGTTAAAGTGTTTATCCACAAAAGTGACGTCACCAGGGTTTATTACATACTGACGTAACTAATATTAGGTACGCTTTTTATGTAGTGTACGGTTCACGTACGTTATTCACTTACAGACGACCAAAGCAAAAATTTGTAAACTCACCACATCATATTGTTAAGAATTCCATATTAACGTTATAGTTCAGATCACAAATAATCATCACACACAAAATGCGTACTCACTTTAGCAACAACATAAAGGTAAACTATCTCATATAAGCAACTCATCAGCTATCAATTAATCCTCCAAAATATTCTCGAAGTCGCAGGTTCTCAAGGTCAGTCCCTTAAGTGGTCCTTTGAGCCATCCGGCTCAATAATGTATCCACATTATATATTCATTTTTCATAATCTTTATAGTTCTGCAATCCTGAATTTCAATGCTAGTCTTACTAAAACTTAATTTAACTTTAGAAATTTTAAGAATATAGAAATAAAACATATCATTTTCATTCTTAATGCTTTCAACGTTGATTAAAAAAATACCGAGACACTCAGTGTATAAAAGATCTGCACAATGTCAGTTATGCACTTTTTAACAACAACTAAAAACATAGGCGTAATGTTCACTTTGCAAAAAGGTTTGTTTATGTTATACACTACTTTCAGATATGATCTACTTTGCAAAAACAACTTAATTTTAATACGAGCTGATGTCTTGCACTATTTGTGGCCGCTGACGACCTATCGGCTCAGTTGATAACGAAACGGGCATGATGACTGGTACTATAATTGGTCTATATCTCACATGCTCCCCTAACCACTCTAGATTCAAATCCACACAGAGCATTATTAGGTATTTTTTATAATCTGTTTTGTTGACGCGAGGAAACGCATTTACGTGTCATTACGGGCCCTGGAGGATGTGACGCCCTGGAGGATGTATATTATTTTGTCTAAGGGGTTGACACCCACAGAAGGTTGTCTAGCTCCACACGACGTTCAGGCCTTGTCGTGGCGGTGGGGCTCAGTAACCTGGTGTAAACCCAGACACCTTGTTGAAGCCAATAGAACCGAGGAGGATACATTTTGTGAAAGAAGGAAACGTTGACTAAAGAACAGGTGTGCGCTTTTTTTCACGGGTCCAGAATGGGGAATCAAATTAGTACATGTGACTTATCCTTCAATCTGCTGTGTACCTCACACCTGGGTACTCAATAGCTTACACTCACACCTGGGTGCAGAGATACTGCAGTGTAAGTAGAGTTTCCGTGTTCATTATTTTGGCGTGCAGAACGGTAAGCGCAGGACAAGCGCCACTGGCTCGCGTGCTTCGCTTACTTAACGACTTAACACATCAAAACACTGAATTAGAAATATTCCAAACACCACCGCACCAGTGTGTAAAGTAAATTTACCGAATTTTGGAAAATAAGTACCAAGTTGATAAAAAATTGAGAAAATAATTGTACTTAACATTAATGTTTGTGTTTGTACCCTAGCTTATAGTGTCTTGCAGCCTGGGAGATGAATTGGGCGATGGTAATGTCTCCTTCGGCATGTCTTTTTACTAATAAATAATAAAGAAATGAACCATGTGGTTGTACAATAAAAAAAAAACATTAATTTCGCCACGCACCTGCGTTGGCCTCGCAGGTGCGTGTCGGGATGAAAACGAAAAGTCCTCTCTATCATGTCACCGGACCTGTCCTCAAACCGGTACTCCGACAGCTAATCGCCAGCTCCACGTGTTTCGTGGTCGCAGTGTCCGTTGGCCGCGGCGCGCGCGCAGTTCTATCGTTATGTTTGATAAGGCGACAAGTGATGGATGGCGTCGGTAACATGCTGCCTCCTTTTTCGTGGTGTTTTCGGAATACTGTTGATGATTATGAAGGGTACCTTTTGATATTATTGTCCAGACGTTTTAAAATAATTAAGTGCTAGAATTAAAAAGACTTCTGTTTGACCAGTTTTGCATTACAATAATTATATTTATTTTATCGCAAACGTTACGGTGTAATTTTAATGTTTGATAATATTAACTTTAGTACAGGTTATAAAGTATTTATTACAATTTATTTGGCATTATCACTTTTTAAGATCTATGTATGGTTAATGAATATTTCTTATTTCATGG
This sequence comes from Eumaeus atala, assembly GCA_017140195.1. Taxonomy (NCBI): domain Eukaryota; kingdom Metazoa; phylum Arthropoda; class Insecta; order Lepidoptera; family Lycaenidae; genus Eumaeus; species Eumaeus atala. The sequence continues at coordinate 708,321 of JAFELO010000106.1, read as the reverse complement.
AGAAGCTTATTATGAAACAAAGATAGTTCACAAATATTTAAAAAAAAAATGCTTTAAAAGTTAAAATGTTATTATTATGACGTAAAACATGAATATAATGGAGCAGTAGGTAATGTTTACTTTTTACAATGATAATAAAAACGTCGTCCTAGCCGAATTTCGGCCACGGGGCCCCCTCTCTATACTATGAGACTAGCTAGCGCAGAACCTATTACAGTGCACAGGGGTGTGCGCAGGCACAAGTGTCCTGCCCGTTCCCCGTGTTGATGGGATGGCACGGCGGTGTAACATCGCCAACTACCTCCGTCAATAACACTTTGGTCCGACCCGAGACTCGAACCTCACGCCTGTAGTTAAACATGCTTACCACTAGACCACGGGGCAGTCAGGAATTTTGAAGTTAGAATGTTAAATAATTACGTGTTAGTCACGAATATGACGGAGCAGGAGGTAGGTTTACTACAACAATACGACCATCGCTTGTTTATCCACAACAAACTATTTCATTGACCTTCTTGCCATGCGAAGCGTGCAGCGGAGTCTCAAGGGTACTTGGTAAAAAAAGTGAATTGTGGGCCAAGATTTATAAAAAAAGTTATGAAGTAATACCATGGTGCATTGGAGTTGAATTGGGCCGGCACGACCGGGGAGGTACATCTCGCTCACAAGGTACCTACCGTCGCAAAGTGATAGCTATGTTCTAGGGTTTAGTGCGGTTTATGAGTTTCTGGTGGCCCACTAGTGGGAAGCATGGTAAGAGCTAAAAATTATGCGGATGTCTGTAGGCGTGACGATTAATTATAAAAAAGATAAAGTTCCGATCAACGGGATAATGACCACTAAGACCTGTGAGATTTAACATAGGACAGATGCAATATAGGATTCGACGACTTGTTTTCCCTGCCATTGCCGGCACTGTGTACTTTAATGGCATACGCGAACGATACACTTGGTAACGGTGTGGTAACTCGCGATCTGAAATTGAAGTTAAGTCAACCAACTGTCTCAGTTTAATATCGACCTGGGGGTAAAGAAACCGATCAACCATCGGCGCTGCGCGACGTAAACTGCTCCAAAGTCAATGACTCTTTAATATTTTCATGTAAAGCCTACCGCACCGTTAGCACGGAGACCCTACCCGTTCTTGCCGGAGTACTGCTAGTAGACTTAGAAATTCAACGCCGCGCAGCCATGTATTATCATTCAAAGAATCTCTCCAACCCTGATTTCATAAGACCAAAAGACCGTCATAAGATAAACAGGCTGTTTAACCCAATAGAGATCACTACTCAAAACCTAGTTAACGAATGGCAGACACGATGGAATAGTTCAACTAAAGGACGACATTTACATAATATTTTCCGTGTGTGCGCGACCGCTTATCGAAACACGGGCTAGAGATCGACCACTGCGTCGCACAATTCCTGCCCGGCCGCGGCAAATTTAAAAGCAAACTTTTTGGCTTTAAACTGGTGGCTTCACCTGTCTGTGATTGCTTCACAGAAGCTAACGAATTCACGAACAAACAGCACATCACATCATTTGGGAGTGTAGTCTTTGGCATAGTGAGCAAACCATGATGTTAGACAGTTAGCTTGGGGAACTTCCGTGCTTTCAAACGTTTTTGCCACAACTACTACTGGAAAATACAATTTTAATTCAGTCATAACAACATCTTAAATGATAACAATTAAACACCAATTAGTCAATCACTTTGTACTAGGACTTATTATCTCCGTGGTGCATAACAGTTGGGCCTCGCCTGGCTGCCCTCTCCTTCCTTGGCTTGTACAAGTCATGGCAATCTTGTACTGTGTCCTCTTTTATTGGGGAGGGAAACTGGAATTATTTCTTACTCCTCCTATTTTCTTCTGATTAAATTCGTTGCGAGTTCAAGGACAATTTTAGTTATTCCCTCGGGCTCCCTGCGATCATATCTAAGATCCTGGCGATACAGGAGTTGCAGCGGTGGGAAAAAGTGGCGGGCCAAGCCCAAATAAAAAATAACCTGTGATACTTATCGACTACATACTTTGTCAAACATTAAACGAAATATAATAGTGAAACATGTACTGGTAGGTACCTTATGTTGAGATTGTTGTTGTTGGCGTCGCCTGATTGAAGCATTCCGTTTTTCTATTTGAGACTTGGAACTCTAAATATTGTAGCTATACATTTTATAAAGGTAAGTCCCCAAAAGCTGTATGTCTGTGTGTGATCGATTTTCTTTAAAATGTACTGAACGGAGTTTCATGCGGTTTGCACGGGTAATAGAACGAGTCCCGAGGAAGGTTTTAGTGAATATTAATTTGTTAAGGCAGCAATCTGGCCCGTGCTATTCCCGGGTCAAACCGGGGCGGATCGTTAGTACAATAATAAACAAGTGCGGGCTCATTGCCGTCAGATGTAGCAGTTCTGTACGTACGTCATACAGATGAAGAGCTTTTTTGGTTGGACGCGCTAATCTCTGGAACTACTTTTTTATATGTTGCAAGTGCTATCGGAGCCATTTTTACAACTTCCGGCGGCCTTGAGCAAACGCATAATCATTAGGCCACTGGCTACTCCGGAACCATACGAAACGCGACACCCAAGAGGCCACTTTACGGCAGTAAAATTGTCTTCGTCGTCACTCATCTATATCCATACATGAAGTAAAACAGTAGAGAAAAGGTGAATTAATTAAATGTTAAATAAAGTACACTAAATGTTAAAATGAATTATAAATAAATAGGGTGATAATAATACGGTAGTAGAGAAAATTTTCAACCAAAAAAATCTTTGTCTCTTTAGACACGCTCATATCTGGAACTAATGAACTTGAACCTGAAATTTTTTTGTTGTATAGGTAACAAGTCTGGGCTACATATCGGGTGTAATTTGTTTGGATAACTGGAAGATACTTTGGTTGTTTCAGAATCACAGATGTGCGCGAACGAAGCCGCAGGCACTGAATAGTAATAATAATGATTATTGTCATCAGATTCACGGTGGTGTCCGAGTATTTCGGCCGCGGCCTGTTCAACAAGGTGGTGGTGACAGCGCCAGAGGCGACTTCCCCCGCGGCGCCCGAGCCGATACTCATCGCCGCGCCCGTGGACCGCGCCGCGCACGCCCCGCCCACGCTCAACTACGGGCCTGGCGCTGAAGCCAAACTGAGGCTGCAAGAGGGCCAGAGTAAGCAAGGTAAGTTTTAGTTCCCATATCTGAATTTATGCTGTGGAAGTTGAGGGAAGCCAAATACAGCTTCATCTGATTGCTATCGGACCGACCCACCGTTCTGTCGTAAATGGGATAGATGCATCTTGATTTGAGAGATGTAATTGCTTGTTAATTATAAGAACCGCGGTCAAATTTATTGGGCTGTGTGTGTAATTGGCTGAAAACACCCGTGTCTCTGAAAGCTCGTTATGCCGTCGTCTTGCGCCTGATCCGTCGGACTGGCGTCCCGTGGGAGAATAAAGGAGTAGAGAGCACAGGCGGCTAATCTCTATAGAGATGGCCTTATTTAGCTGGGAGAATATCATGTACTCGCTGTCCCGACAGACGTTGCCCCGTCCTAAGAATTTGTCGTCATTTTGACTTATAATGTTATGTGGCAGAACTGCCAAGCCCGCTGTATTGCGTATAATATTCCTACACACAATCCCAAGCCCATGGCATACCAAATGCAAAAGGAAACGATTATCAAATTCCATACAGTCATTCTAAAGTTACACGCCCACACACACGTGGAGGGTCCCAATAGAAGAAAAATATGTGTAAAACAAGTAGCTCTTGTGTACATGGTAGATAACACAGGCATGAACTGTCAATATTTCTGGTCATAACGCCGCAGAGATGTTGGAGTGTGGGCACTAATCGATAACGATTGACTGTTCCCTTGACGGACACATAGAATAAGTATAAAATTGTCTATTCCAGTGTACGTACCGAACTCATCAAAGCAAATGGCGCCAAAAGGCACAGCCGTGATCCCCGTGCCGGAAGGCAGGATGCGGGTTCTGGAGCAGCAGCACTACAGCTCGAGCCTCGAGGCCAACATGAACAAACTGGACCCGCGGCCGGCGCAGTCCCCCTACGCCTCTCCCAGGCCGTCGAGGCGGAACGAGGTGAGCATCACCTCGGCCGTCGCCAACGATAGCAAAAATCCTTTCGACGAAACTTACGACGAAGCCAAGAATCCATTCGCAGACGAGGAGGATGACCCGAAGAATCCGTTCGCCGGAGACGAGGACTACGATAGCAACTTGAACCCGTTCACGTGAACTTCTGTTGTATTCTCGGTTTTGAGTTTATCGGAATGTGAAAGGGATCAATACTGTAGTCAAAATATACTCGCTTCCAACTTCTGTTATCGTTGGAAGTCTACAAGCGGATATTCGAGATTGCTTTATTATAAAAATAATCTTGTCTATGATATGTAGATATTATTTTCTATTTATCTACTTATCGGAATCGCAATATTAATGTACCTAGTATGACGTTAAGTTAGAAAATTAAACTACACACGCGCACGCACACACACACACGCACACACACACACGCACACCCACACACGCACACCCACACACGCACACCCACACACGCACACCAACACACGCACACCCACACACGCACACCCACACACGCACACCCACACACGCACACCCACACCCACACCCACACACGCACACGCGCACGCACACACACACACACACACACACACACACGCACACAGTATCACTCGCGTTATCATCATATCGGAAATAGCAGGGAAAGTAGGAATTTATTTACATACATGCATACATTGTCCTTCTTCTGGTGCAGTTATGTAAAAGTACCTAACTTTCTTCATATTGTGTACATTAAAATGCTTCTCTGATCATCTGTGTATTTGAACTTTTTGATTAAAATATGCGACGATTACACACTACGAATCAGTCTTAATAATATGTGTGACATTTAAAACTGGATTATATTTTTATTCTTGTTTAATGAATTAGTTATTTATTGTATATTAATTTCATAATGTAAACATTTTATGCTCGCAGTAGGTTGTTTGTGTTGGAAATAGAATATCCTATTATCATCATCAATCTCAATTTTAACATCAAATTCAAACGAACATTCCCGCTGAAGATGTGGGTGGCATATGAGGCAACAGCCATAGATAATATAAATAGAGTAGGGATAGACAGGCCTTAGATAATATAAATAGAGTAGGGATAGACAGGCCTATATGGTGTATACACACTCGCAGTGTTGTTGGTTAATAGAGAAGGAAGACAAAAATGCATCTATCTTTGTCTATCTAATGTCACGTGCGCAATGCGCTGAGAAATGATCATGGCGCCGAGAGACACAGATACGCAGACACATAGACAATTGCTGTCTTTCGACTGTGACGGACGCGTTTTAATCTGACTTCCCTTCTCTGTCAATATTATCTCTATGGTTGTGACATTGACAAAACGCTAAGCCACGTTTATAAAAGTTGCTAGCTGTTTTCGTCACACTTGGCTTATCTTCCAAATATTTTTTAGGGAACTTAAAGACATCCATGCTTTATGGTAGGATTCATTTCAGAGATCATAAAGGACAAATAGACAAACATTCACCCGCGCCTCATTCGACGTGATAGACGTAACAAAAGGTTTTTAGGTTTACCACTATACGCGTAAGAAATAAGGTGCATCTAGCTTTCCCGTTAATTTATATACTGTTTATACACTAAATATGTATCATATTGCTTTCTTCGCACGCTAACTAGCATTTACACACATTTAATATTATTTTTTAAACATTTATAACATATACTTTTGATTTTTTTAGATATAAAAAAAAATCGGGAAATTCTATGGTTTGATTCACCAATAAACCAAATACGCTTGCTTAAAGCTATTATCTATTTACTGACAGTTCTGTCATAGTCACTGGAACGAAATAATATATATCGTATAATAATTATCTAAGTGTCATTTTTGTCTATTATTTTTAGTTGAATGTTCCACAAGGTTAAACATTAGTTATATGCGTAATATCTCAAATTAATTTATTATAAGGTTGGATTTTTATCGTTTTTATGAACTATTCCATTTCCATTCACTAGGTGGGAATACGATCTCCGTGCTATTAGCCGATCGGTCGACTTGGCGTTCTTTGTAGGAGGTCTTGTCCAGCAACGAACCGTTAGAGGCTTATAATGTTGAAGGGTGGATACTGTTCTAGTACATTTTCGCTGCTTTTTTGTATTTGTGAGAGATCCCTCACCGATCTAGGGTTTAGGGTCCACTACATGAACAGGTCTGTTCGTCTGCTGGAGTCAGCTGGTTCAGCCTAAATTTTATGCGGCCAAAACTGTGCCACACTACCGCCCCAAGCTGTTAATGCAGAGCGCGGGAAGTTGAACAGCCTACACGTGGACGGGACGGGATTAATGACAATATTCTGATCGTAAAACGTCACGAGTAAAGTCCGCTAGCGGAATATGTTGAACAATAGATGGCGTTATGTTGCCTTTGTGTAGGTAAAGAATGGCCAATAAGTTTGATAATGAATGTACCGGGCAACAATGACGCATTTTGGCACCAGTTCCCTATTATGGAGAAGCCCCAATGGGCCACCTGTCTTCCCCACCCGCCTCAACGGACGGGGAGGCGAAAAAGAGGGCAACGCATCGGCATAGTTATTATACTGATGTTTATGGGCGTCGGTACTCATAAAAAGGCTCCTGTTACTCGTTTGTGCCCTGTACTAAAAGAGACAGAATTAACAAAGTATCACGATCCTCTCAAATTTCTTATTCTCTTTACATAAATACGTCGGTTGCGAAGACTCCTGTCAACACCCTCGGACAGTAAGTACCCGATCAGATCACGGTCTTGACGTTCTTCAATAGTAAAAGATTAGTACCAGGAGCTCATTGTATTATATGTAAAGAGTGCCAAAGAAGGCAGCCAACTTTAACAGTGCATGAGACGTTTCCATCAGAGGATTAGTGACCTTAATGTTCATGAAAAAGGTTTCTTTAAGGTGGTATTAGGATTTCAAACTCAATTTGTTTTATATTTCTCCTTTCGTCTCTTTAAAATGCTATAATTTACGACAATCTGCATATTATTCAAAATATTTCCTATATTTACTTAGCCTCTGTATATTTCCTATATTTAATAAATACCCGCTCATTAAGAGCTGATTACAACAAAGAAACTGAATAGAACAAGGGCGTGTTAAACAGGTTACTATTACAGTGTCAACTAGGTAGCAGACACTTAACTCTACATGTTTATGTTAAAGTTAAATAAGCTTCATATTAATTACATCTAACTTCGGTTCTTCTAACACAGTTTGTATCGCATTTGCCGCTGCCGTTCCTATTAGGCCTAAGCGGGTCTTTAACAGTAACCTGTGAACTGGCACTTGGGGACTAGTTTTATATGTATACTGTATATTGTGTAGGCGACATGAATAATATTTGTCGAAATATATTTAAGCGAGATAAGTCTGAGCTGCGAATTGTAATTTGTAATGATGTATTATAACATTTGTACCAAACGTTGTATTTCATTTTAAACCTCATTCAACTTTTTATTTGTATATTTATTTTTTTTCAACTTCATAGTACATAGTTGCGTAGAGGCGCTGTTCCGTTATTCTGACGACCGCTTTCTACGTATAATAATAATATCAATAGACGTGTCACACCACGTTGACAACGGAAACATGATATAGGCGGGATTTCGAATCGACGTCTGGCGTCAAAGCGGATTAGCCGCCACGTTACCAACTGAGTCGAGTACATCCGCACAACCAGAGCTAGCCCAAGCCCCACCTCCCCGAAGATTGTCAATAGCCGGTGATCCGACACCGAAAATGAGCTGATTCCAGGGATACCGCTACTCTACAACCCTTCTTTTATCGCGACGAAAATGTACTTATGCACCACCTAACTGTCCCTGGGCAAACTGTAAGGTGTGTCGAGCTCTGCAGAAAGGGCCACTAACGACACCTCAAAGACTGGCCGGTTTCGGGTGAATGATGAAGACGGGCCTGGTCTTCATCCTGAAAGGGGGTCGTTTCGGCTTTTAGTAATAATCTAGAGCAACCAACCTGTGTGCCGCCTACATTGGTCAGTGGTCAGTAGTCAAAGACGCCAAGAACCTTCCCCTGGAGAGAAAAACTTAACGGCCAGCAGCCATTACCCCTTCTACTGTTCTTAGTTCTCACAGGCTCGATATTTTGTGCATAATTTACAGTTTGAGGCGCTTGTGGCATATTTTTACTAGGCAGGGGTGCCACAAGCACAAACTAAACCAGTAGGTGCCCCACGAACTGAAAAGGTTGTAAACGCCTGGTCTAGAGCCTAGATATATATATATATATATATATATATACATGTATGTAATATATATATATATATATATATATACATATATTACATACACATATAAGAGCTCTCTCTTATATGGTGTGAGACAGAACCGCCGTTACATTGTCGCCGATTTGGCGCGGTTTGTGATTCTTAAGTGAGGTGGAAGTGGAAAGGAAGGCAATACATCTGCATTACAATTATGCGCTCATCTACATACACCATTAGAACTAACAACAGCGACTATTCAAAATCTAGTACGCTGACTGCACGGTTTAGTCTGGTTTTTTGAACTTGTGTCTATGGCTAAGGGTGTTGATGACAAATCAAAGAATACTGTTTTGTGCAGTAAGGAAATGTTATTGTATAGCAGCCGAATACCCCATTTACCAAAATTATTGCTATACTATAATTACATGGTATTGCAGGGCGTTATTTCTATTTCTGCGGATGTTTATGGGCGTCGGTACCACCAAATAGCTGAAAAAGACCAAAACAGAAAAGTTTTATTGCATTTTGCAATTATCCATAACAGTCCCAAGTCATTTATTGAGAGAGCCCTATGTCCAGCGGTGTACCGATAAGGGCTGATAATGATGAGTGATTAGTCCAAACCCAAGTGGCTCGGAGAGTACGCAAAGCCGGCTGTCCTGCGCCTAATTACTCTTCCCGTCGTATTTGCGTACCATCGTCATAGGAGTATGAAGGAATAGAGATGACACTATTGTATAATGTTTATTTTGTTCGTAGAAACAAATTGTATCTAATGATGCATAACTGCTTTTAATTACATCAGATATATTTGTTATGAGAATATATGTGGGCCGATCATTATAGGACTCCGCTTTTACCTCTTGACTTGGCGTCTGCGCACGCACCGTGCACGCCACAACGTATGGCCCCGCCTGCGACTGGACTCCAACTTAAAGCTAGAGCGAACTAAAATTCACACCTTCATTATTTTACCTCTAGAAATAGAAAACTTATCACTATGTAATGATGTCATTAAATAACGATAGGTTTGTGAAAATAAAAACAATCACGTGGAAATTTTCAAAGCATTTTATTGACGATCTTTAACACTGTGTATAATATATTTTGATAGTACATTTAGAGCAATGAGTAATATTACCAATTATTACATTGTTTTTTTTTTTTAAATTATTCTCATAAATTGAATGAAATCGATAAATTATATATAGAATATATAATTCTTTAAAATATTATTCTCATCCATCAAACAACAATCACTTTAGAATCACAAACACCGGCCGAGTACCTCCAGACGCCGTCCGAACAATAAGTAAATTCAACCACCCTCACCCCCGCGCCGCCCCTCCAACACAATTTGTGACGAAAGTAAAATTACACAAAACATTAAACTTAATGTTAAGTAGCTATGTCTATAAAAATAACAGTTATAGCTTTTGATTCTATAAAAATATATATAATTCAGCTTAAGCTGTTATCTCTAATTTAAAATTGTATTACGAATCTAGAATTATATGAATTAAAACAATTGCAAATAAATGTTAAACGAAACATGAAAATATCTCTTTACATTCGCACGTCTCAACTCCCAGCTACAAGTATACTACTTGGTACTACACTAATAAAATATCTGAACAGGGTGTGCTAAGGGAAATTGGCACGTCAGAGCGGACATAAAATTTCATATCAGCACTGCGTTGTTTTCATCGTCTAGAATCTAGATGTTGGCTTGCACATTTGCGCCTGCAAATATGAACTTCAAGTACTTCAGTTTCACTCAGCACATCTGCTCAAGATAATTTTGAATGTAACTGGCCACAAACAAAACCGTTTTGGAATGTTATAAATATGACTAGAAATAGAAGTAAAATCACTGAGATCTTTACAGAACATTTCGTTTACACGAATTGAATTGTGGACACACAACTCTTGGGACGTTTTACAATCTAACAGCATATGTTAAAACCGGTCTGCAGTACATTAGTTCCATTAATAGTTAACCGTTAAGAAACAACACACAGCATGGCTAAACTTGGGTAATACTTTTGTTCTTACATCTATTCAACTATACTATAATCGTCTGAGCTCTAATTAGCCGAACTGTCTACATATCGGGGTGCAAGCCGAAGACGTGGTTGAGAACAGAACAGAACACATAACGTAGTAGAAGTTATTTTATTTACAAAGAAGAGATTCACTTAAGCTTAACAATTTTCATTTACGATTATTATATAATTTACGATAAGTATATATCATATTTAAAATTCGCCTAGAAGCGGTTACCTACATGGTTTTAAACATCAATATGAAGTGGGCAATGATAAAACAATTTGGACATGCTCGAATTATCAAAGAATCCATACAAAACTAATTACAATTACTCTAGCTACTGTGTCATACCAGAAGGGAGAAATGTGGAGATGCCTATTATATAAAGTAACACCGATATTAAAACTCTACGTGGTGATTGTTCGCAGCACAGCATATTGGTACCTATGAGTCACTATAACATAACATATATCCAATGACTAGATGAATCCGGAATGCTCCGCCCTCTACCTCCACCGATTCTATATAAATCGGACACAGATTATGCCGGCAACATTAACCTACTTTTTACAATCCACTAAATTAAAATTATTTCAAAAAAAGACTCAGACCGTGAAAATAATATAACGAAACAATATCCGTTTTGACAACGTAGCGTTCAGAGTGTATACTACGTTTAACTATCAACATTATAAATAATGTATTTACAACCGTACTATGGGTCAAAATAAATGTTACGTATGACGTGCGGAGCGACCGCTTCAGTAGTCAAAATATGTTCAAAATGTTGTCATACGTATATACAGGTTGAATTACATCAAGGTATGCAACATTAGGAAAAAATCTATATTCAATATGTCATTATTATTTTCGCATTAAAAAATGGAGTCTATACGACATCGCCGACATTTGTGCGCAACTTTTGAACGACCTCGCGAATGCGTACGCAGTGGCGTGCACGCCATGCACGCTACTGCGAAACTGGGCGAGAACACCTCAACTTAAAGCTCTAGTTTACAGTATATGTTGTTACGTAAAATAAAACCAAGAAAGCTTACATTATTAACAATTCAACAGAGATACATTTTATCTCATTATTTTTGGCAAGAACATTAATTTGCAGATACCGTTTCTAAGATACATTAACACACATTGTCGAAACTTAAATGGAAAATGTGTGCAATCCACACCAGATATCAAAACGGCCCTGTTACGGCACAAATCCGCAGTTTTAGTAAATGTTACGTGTTATTTATACCCTTTTCCGTGATCAGTGCACCGGTTTGGTCCCAACTCGCGACCCTTTAGACTACGTAAAATATTATACTTTATAACATATATCTACACATATTTACGTATAAACCGTATTTCGCATTCTATGCCGTTTATAATATACTATATAAATTGGGATATGCTAAAATAATTGATACATTGTAAATGATCGTATAAATTATATACTGGTTCCACGTCTTTCGGAACTATCAACGAAGTCCACAGGAACCATTTGGCATATAAAACAAAACTCCAGGATTGGCCTGACCCCTCCATGTTAACATTTTTAAACGCTTTACCAAACCAGTCACGGATTTTTTTTCGCTCGATATTTTATTTTTGGCAAATTATGCACCTTGTATTTAGAGTTATATAAAATATATTGTAAAAACATCACCTCTCATATAGGTAGTCATCAATCTTTTAGGTTTTTATAATATCAGTCTGTCATGAGCATTTTTTGTGTATTCACATACAAAATGTACTCTATTGTGCGATTTACTGATTATAGAGTTTACTGATTATAGAGTTCACACTTTCAAAAATATATAAAGTACCATATGGTAGTCAGAGTGAACCATAAATAAAACAAACTTGAGTTCTTAGAGGCTTATGACATGTATATCGAGCGAGATTGGGCCATTTTAATATCTAGGTAGGGATCGCGTCGCTCTAAGTGGCCTGTGCGCATATATCCTGCCGTCGGCAACGCTTTTAAAAAACGAGGATAGACTCCATTGTGAGGCTGTCTCATGCGGCGCTCTGCGAGGCCGCGTCGGCGGCTCCCTCGGGCCGGGCCGCGCCCCCGCGCCGAGCCGACCGCGACCTGTGCGCGCACACCTTCACGCGTGTATATTGATATAGGCCGAGCTCATCTGCTCTTAGATATACTTATCTAAAAGTGATGTCAGACGGTTCAATTGTTGTTAACTCGAAAAACTTCGATTTCTTTCATCCAAATCGGTTCTTAGTTTCGTTTCATGTTACATTTCATTTCAAAGTGACCGCGAATGGAACACAAAAATAATCGAAAGTTAACCGGCTGATATCACTTTAAAGCTTACGTGCTAGCAAAGTGTAATGAAACTACAATTAGTCCAAACGTTCCCGCTTACTAAAGATCTTTACTTGTAGAAATTACCTCGCTATACTCTATTCGCATTAACATGATATGGGTGCACGTCATAACCATAATTGTAGTGTAACTGAAATTTAAAGGATTGCAAGAAAATGGAATTGGAATGGAAGAAAATACAACATAAAACAGTAAAAATTTGTAACAAACCGATAGCTTCATTTTATCTATTCGTTTCAATAGTGTAAATTCTTTTGACAGGCGTTTCATTAACATTTTTAAAACATGTATTTTTTTAGTAAATTTACAGATTATATTCAAATAATTTTATTATATATAACTATGAAATAGATTATGTGTATTTAACGTCTATTTTGAAGCATTTTTTTTTTATCTTAATTGGTACGTGCAGTAAAGATTTATTTATTTATTATTATTTGGAAACAGGTGGAGAACGGTCACGCACATCATCTTACAGCGAAAGGGTTATACAACACCTAAACAATTAACATCTCAGACATAGGGGGTTGGACTAGTAGTAGTCGGTAAAGCTTATGTTAATTATATTATAAGCTAATGTTAAATTAACACGTGCACTCTGACATTCCCGCGCTGGCAGACGCTTATGAACAAATGAAAAATGTATTCGTTTTAAAAAGCTGCCAAGACTGCCAAATCATAAGACAAAGGTTGGCCAATCACACAAGGATTATTTCAGTTCGTCACAAAACCCTTAACACGGGCGTTCTTTATGCCAAGTTTTTATCGTTACATTTATCACCATCTTGTAAACTAATGCAAAATATTCTACTTCTGGATTAAAATCGTAATGTCGTTATGGTAGAATTATGGTACATAGTTTTCGTTTAAGTAGATTCTGATATGAATAAAAAATATTTAAGAGATCAATTGTACCAAATTTACTCAAGTTTCAAAAGCTTAGGACAGCCTAGTAGTGTAAATAATGCCCAGTGTTATGAGTATGATTTGGAATAACCAGCCCTGGTAAGCTCTCTCTGAGTACTATCTCAACAATCCATAACACAATATCCATCCATAATCATAATTTTTATTGTATAGCGGGACAAACGAGAATCGGCGCCTTTCAACAACTAGCGACATAGACATCAGTATGATTATGCGTTGCCCTCATCTCTCCCCCAATGGGCCACCGGTTACTAACAAACCGCACGAAACGCGATACCGTAGGGGTCTCTTTACGGTAGTATCAAGTGAGCGACAGGTACTCCCCGGTCGTGCCGGCCCAATTCCGTTGCATAGGAGGATGTAGTGTCATACACCATGCACAGCACTACCTCCTCCTATGCAGCATGACACTACCTCTCGCAGTGTGCACCGAAGTTCAGGAGCCCGTAAACCTGACCACTCGGCTTATGCTTACTTCAGTACTCAAACAGCGGTCGGCGCTGTGCCGTCCTTCAACATCGTAGAAGACGGGTGTAAAACTAGTTATGGCAGTGCCGCGCACTGTACAGCTCCCATTTACATGAAACCCATAGAAGCATTCTACAGCAAGCCCTTACGTTCTACAGCAAGCCCTTACCTTCAATTAAGCCAACGCATTATTTATTTTACAATAAAACCTATTTATTATTTTGTGTTCCTGTATTTATGGTCTGTACTGTATTAGTGTAAGATATTTTATATGAAATGTACCAATAAAAATATAAATAAGTTAATTAATTAATTAAGTATATATCTTGAGGTTTTTTTTAATTTAAATGTATGTATTGACTTTATTGGCTAAGCATATTGTTTACATCCAAGTTATTGAAGATCTTTAAAGGGAATTTGGACATCTAGTGTTCTAACTGATTTGAGAAATGGATTCCATAGTATATAAACGGGAGAGCATAATGAATAGATTTACTGATACGAGTAAGGTTCTTGTATGTGCAAATATAAGAGACAGTCTTTCTACTCACTTCTGAAAAAAATATTTTTTGTTAAATCTGACATGATATGTAAGAGGTTACGGCTACTGTGCATGGAGTAAGTAGTGATAGATGTTGTGTGTAAGACCGCCCCAAGACGATCAATTAAATTACGCAATAAAAATGAATCTTGCACAAACTCACATTCAATCATTGTGCTCATTGACCCAAATAATTTATAACACTGTACGATTTGTAAATTTTGCTCAATATAATTCACTGTCTTGGGATCGTCAAACGCAAGCAGCATAGGAGGCGGGTATAGAGGAGGCGTGGCTCACCTGATCTGTCCGGCCAGCAGCGGGTTGATGGCGTACAGCCAGTCGTGCACCTCCTTGTCTCCCAGCGTCTGTAGTAGGTAGCCGCGCTCCTTGCTCACCACGCTGTAAACATGCACACGTTAGCATTTACTTACGTACGTAGATAGTACCATACTGCACTGCAGCCGAATTAGGACGGAACGGTCAGGTAGGTACCTCGCTCAAATGATACACTAAAAGTGATACTATCAAGTTTCGTGCGGTATCCCCACCAAACCAAGGTCAACCAAGGATAAATTGAGTGAGGGCTACGCATTTGCATATGCAGATGTTGGTGGGCATCGATAGTCCCTTAATTGCACCGATTGATCAACGAATTTTTAAAGCGTATTTATTATATATTTTAGGACTAATAAATTGCGTTCTCATAAAATGTCTTGCGGGCGGCTACATTCTCTTTGCGGCGCATGCGAGTGGTGCAGCGCAAATAATATCTGTTCTAGATCAAAATAATAATAAACGATGTGTATTGTGAGCACGTACCTAAAGGTATTGGGCATGCGGACCATCTGCTCCTGGTCCTCGGAGTACTCGACGTGAGCATTGGCGAGGTTGATGACGGCGCGCTCCACCGGGTCGCGCTCGTCACGATACATAAACACGTACGGCCGGCGCACCACCTGCGAGCGAGCACACATATGACGTCATCGTTTAAATATATTAAGATAATCAATGTACGCACGCACGTTACGATCAGTCGATACAATAACACGCACTTTACTCAAAATTGTTAGACGAAGGAGAAAACTTTGGTTTTGTCCTATGATGTTAAGACCGGAAAGTGACCTACACGCATGCACGTGACACCATGCCCCTTTTGTAGTAGAGATATAGCAGATGAAACAGCATGTACGAGTGCAAGCCCACTGTAACCTCAAGGCCAATGCACCTCTCGGCAACCTTATAGGGAAGAAGTGACACCGACTCTTAGAGCTTTTATAAACGATGCAGCGTTTCTCAAACTTGTACCCTAATGACTAAGGGGAAAATTAAATGATGACAGATAGGACTTACTGTATACCAATTTTAGAACAGAGTTTTTAAAATAGGACCTAGGTACTCACCAGCCAGCGCTTCTTCCAGCCGTGCGTGCCGTGCTGGAGCACGTTGAGGTATCCGCGGCGCGCCACCGCGGCCGAAACGCGCACTTCTTCGCACTCGGGCACGTACAGCGTACCCGCGGAGACTCCGCCACCGAGCGCCGGCGCGCCGGCCCACGCGGCCGCACGCTCAAGTAACGCCCGCTCAGGCGAGCATAGTCTAGACAGCACATGGCAAGTACATATATCAGTAAGATAATTAGGGATTAGAGTAACATTGTATCTACGGTGAGGTATACGGAATGCTACCAATGAAGTAACAACGGAGCGAGTTGCGAGTATCTTAACGACGGTGAATTTTCATTTTGTTGTTGTTGTTCTCTGAGGTCCCTTAAATTGTAGTTTATATTGTTATTAAGAACATATCAAGTAAGTACTTTTAATATTATTCTTTGTAGTGACCTTCTGACCGAATATATTACTTACAGAGGTGCTAATTTTGATGTGATCTATACAAATTACGGCAAGGCATATAAGGCAATAGTAGTAGAACTTCTCTTTGCTTCCGCAGCATAAGTTCAGGTCCGAAAAAAATCAGATATAAAAGACAGTGTGCTATTGTGTGCTATTACTGCATATCATAGGTTTGATATTATAATTCAATTATATATCAATCTGTGCCAACCGTAGTGCTCAAAATACAATCAGCACTACTTATTATATCCACACGCCACAAGACTCAATTTAATGACTTCTGCTTCGAAATATATCTAGAAACAAGATGTGAGCTGTTGTTCTATCTACCTATTATTCGCTCACGGTATAAAAATTCACACACATGAATGCGAATTAATCCGATGAGATGCGGTAGGGTACTTACTCGAAGCTGCTAGCGCTGTGAATGGAGGAGAGCAGACTGGGCGTGCTTATGTCTGCGGACACGCCCTCGTCCACGGGCGTGGCGGGCGACACCGCCGTCTCCACCTCCTTGTGTCCTGTCCTTCCTGATATCAAAATATGTCTTCCATTAAAAAAATTGAAAAAATTGAAAAGGTTTTCTAATTACACTCATTAGGTGGCGCCGTCTAGTTTCTTTATTTGTAAATTAAAATCTAGTGATCTATAACCTAGTAACTTATAATTAATATTATAGTATTATCAGTCATCGTATAGAGATCATGTTTTAAAGGCTACGTCGGTCTTTATTGTGCCTTAAGCCTCAATTGTATTCAGTATTTGTACAATATTTCTTCACTAGATTAGATGTGTTGGAGAGCACGTGTGTAACAGGATCAATCGACAGGTCAATAATTAGTATTACACTGACCCTGTATGAGCTTGATGTACTTGGTGGCAAGCTCCCTCTCGCGCGGCGTCATGTCCCACGGCTCGTACAGCTCGTCGCGAGCGTGCCCGCATTCCGCCGCCGCCTTCGCCGCCATGTTGCTCACCTCCTGCGTGCACGCGTGATGTAGCTTATATACCACTCATAACGCGAAACATCAGTGAGTACTTAGGTAGAATAATTGGTAGTGCCGTGCTGCATTGCAGCTGAATTGAGCCGACACGACCGGGGTACCTCTAGCTCACCTGATACCGCCTTCCAGTGACAGCTATGCAGACATGTACCGGGCAATTTGTGTGTATCTGTGACCAATTGAAGGGGAGGAGGAAAGGTGGGCAACACATCCTTATAACTCGTATGATGATATCTATCGCCTATGGGTGTCTGTAATCATCAAATCACACTGCCCATTTTTTACTATCAAAAACACCCATACACATCCCGCATCACCAGAAGTTATAAAGAAGCGTTACTCCTTCATTCACTCACGCAATTGCGTCTTAGATGTGCGGTTATTTACATTTTGCGCGGTACACGTAATCAATGTTAACAGGTGCAATAAATAAATTGGTGTCAAAAGCTACCTTCTCAGTCTTGGTGAAGTCGTTGGGCGTGACAGTGTTCTCGTGTCCATGTTTGAGGCGCTCACGAAGCGCGAGGTAGTGGCGCGCGCGGGTCACCTGCTCGAGCCGACTCATTTTCTCTAACTCCCACTGAAAAACGTTAGCCAGGTTTGATAACTACACCGACACTATAATCACTGTACTATTCCGTTGCATATGTGTTTACATCTATTCTCAATAATTTACATTACATTACTCTCATCGACTTACAAAAATACAAGATACACAATTTCATACTGAACCGTCATTCTAAAGAATCCGGGATTGTACATATATTAAAAATCATTTCTTTTTCAATCAAAGTCAAAGTTTTTAACATTAAAAATCATTTTTTTTTTCAATCAAAATCAAAGTTACATAATGCATAATTTGACATGTTTGAAAGAAATGCAAAATTTAAACATATTATATTTTTCCTGACTGCAAGTGTGCAGATCTTGTGCGCACGAGTTACTTTTTTTTACAAAATTCAGAATTTGATATGTGCATATCTTTTATACGAACAGTTTAGAAAAACTGACTGTGTATCTTGGTATTTTTCAAATCAATAATTACCTACTCTACATAAAGGTCGATATACGAGTCACTTGGTTCATATTCCTCATCAAAACGTTGCCGCCATCTTGTTTTTATGTGGGGCGGCGCTAATTAATGATCGTACTGATCATGACCTGACACGTACGTAGTATGCGATGACAAAAAATAATTAACTTTATGGAAATTTAACTCTAAATCATCACAATATAACGCCACAGATAAACAATATTTAAAATCTATTCTATTAAGACATTCTCTATTTTCTATATGATAAAACACACATTGTATTGCTAGCCTCGTAATGCGAAACATTAGAAAGTGCTAAAAGATTTTTTAAATATAATGTAGCCACGATTTGCCACTTGTAGCAACGGAATAGTACCATTAACTGCTATCACATGTCTCTTCTAGCAATAAAATTAATAATGATTACAATTTAAATACACCACTATGGACGTATAAGCTAAACCGCTTAACCAAATTGTAAAAAGCAAGACGGTACAGTAAGCAGAGTGTATGTGTATGTATGTTTGGTATGATATCAAAACAATAATATGGGCTTCGACAGAACAGGGACACGGGGACTATATACAGTACATTTAATTTTTTTCTCAACTAAACACCAACAATTTAACCTTTACAGAAAAATATTTTCTTCTAATTTTCTCAAGACTTGACCACAGCGATGATGTCAACCCCATATTTATCTTGTACCTTGAAACTAACCATTATTGAGAACACTTGTTGAGTGATTCCATTGCATAAATATATAATTAAAATTACTACCTTAACTACGAACGCTTGACAGTTGTCTGGAGGAGCGAAACCAATTAAAGCGCAAGAGGCCATTCATTAAATACGTTGGGGTCCGGGGGAGAAGAGGGGATTGCAAAAGTCTTATAATAAAAAATAGTATTTAAAAAACTTACTTTTAACTATAAAATGGTGTTCCAAAGACATATATCTTATGGTTAATGACGATAATAGTCGAATATATTTTTTTTTAAATAAGGAAGTTGCAATGTAACTTTAGACATTTTAATATTTTGGAAACCGAAAAAAACTTAAGAAAAAGAGTTGAAAAAATATTCGTACCCTTCTATTGAGATGACTTCGGCAACTATAGACATAGTTGCCGAAGTCAGCTAACAAATGGCCCCTATGACCGCCTTTTTTTTTCTTCTAGCTTAAGTTCTGATTATTTATACGGAACATAATAATGCATTCTTTTACTCGAGAGCGTACTGGTTGAGAAGGACCCCGTTGAGTTTAGAAGCAAAAGCGCTAGTGTGAAAGCATAAATAAACACGAGGCATGTATGATGTAACAAGTACACAAATTACTTTTCAGTAGCTATTTAGTACGAATGATGACACCGAATGGATGATTGCGCACATACTAAATAGCTAAAGAAACATTTGTGGACCTGGAGTTTATCGATTACGTCCAGCGACCAATCACAGACCAGCTTGCGCCATATACGGTTCTGTTTGACAAAGAGATCATGTTACAGGTTACTTCAGTTGTACATTAGCACGGCAACTAAATAATACCAGTACACTAGCTTTGAATGAAACAACATTAAATGTTACCACAGACAAAATCTAAAAACATTTCCAATCAAAAAACGTGCTATGTAAAAAGCACAATCATGGGAAAAATATAAAAAACCCCGACTTGCATGATTTTTTTTTAAATCAGTATCAGTCATACAAAGCCCAATGTCATTTGTCATTCTAAAATTCATCAAGCAGTTTAGGCTACGAAACGTACCAAATGGACATACATACATACAAAAACACACGTGAAAATTCCACTAGTACATTCTGGTAAAAATAGTTCCTTTTTTCGCCATATAAATGACTAATCAAGTAAATTCGTTATAAAGCACGGAGCGTTGTATACCTGATGGTCGAATATAAGCGAGTCGCCGCGCGGCCGCCAGCCGTGCAGGTTCTCCTCGCCGCGCACGTACGTGCCGCTCGTGTCCAGCACGCGCCGCTGCCGCCGTTGCACTCCTAAATAAGTGAGTACTTGTCTCATTGTAATTGTTTGTGAAAATAAATCTTGCGGAAACAAGTGGCGACATCTACGACTATATATAAAATGTTATAGCATGATTATTTGGCCATTTTTAGATATGTCTCAAGTTCTTCTAGCGCCAGATCCACAACATGGTTACGGTTAAATGTCTTCGTTCGTGCGCGCAGTGCATAACCACGCCCATACCGCACGTGATGACGTCACGTAGTCAGTACCTGGCTCCAGCGCACGGTGCAGGCTGAGCTCGTACAGGCCGGTGAGTCTGTCGGCGCGGGCGGCGCGCGAACCGAACAGCGCGCGGCGCAGCGAGCGTCCCGCGCCCGTACGAGAGTCACGGCCCACCACTACCACCGATAAGTCCTTCGTGATAATGGCCGGCCGACCGCAGTTCTCCACCTAATATACACACAGACATAAATATTGACGGCTGTTATAATATTTAAAAAATACCACACGCGCATAGTCCTTGATATGGACAGCATACCGGCGGAGTCGCGGCGTTGAGAAAATCTTAGTATCAATTAAACTCAACCTGAAATGCTTCTACTACATTACTATTCTGTATTAGCTGTACTTTTATCTGACAATTACATGTTACCTAAGAACGCAATCGAGATTTTTTTTTAATAAATTGGGAAAATTGTTATAGAATCGGAATTACAGATTTTTTTTTTTTAAACCTAGAAATAAATATAAATATCAGCTAGCCCTTGTGAAGTGAAGCAAGACTCACCTCGAGGTAGGCGCTGAGCGTGATGTACACCACTTCCCCGTTTGCGCTGACCCTATTCAACAGCGGCGAGCCGTGCAAACTGCTGTCCCAGGCCGCCTCAAATCTGTACCAATACGGCACATACTCAATTATAACTTACAATTTGTTGATCTTGGTTTATACCAAGATGACGTAATATTTCCTGGTTAGTATATTTGTTTTATTTAGATATAAAATTATTATTTATTTCTTTGTCTTATTAATTAATTAAGTAAAGAATAATTAATTTAAAAAAAGTTTGTAAAATTCGTCGTAATTTCAAATGTAAATTAGTGTAAAGTAATTTCAAATTTAATCATTAAGAGACACAGATGGTATGATAGGAAGAGAGGAGAGGGGAATAGACATAACAAAAACTCTCTTTAAGGCGGCCCCTAGTCGAGTCTATTTTAATAGCATAATTGATCTTCCAGGGGCCGCCTCTATCCTCACTTTCTACAATTCTCCTCAAACAGAGTGCAAGAGAGGGCAATAGAACCTGAATACAGCTCGGTCGTCAAGAGAAGGCCGCTCCCCGGGAAACAGGCCGAGCGACAGCGCGCTGTCCTCGTCGCCATCGGTAGTGTCCTCGTTGGCTTCTGGAGTGTTCCTTATGCGTCCTGTGTAGAGGTCGTTAATGTTAGCTTCTACTATTAAACATGGCGGTTTGTCCAGTGGCGGATCCATATTTCACAGTTTTAAAGGTTTTATGTAGGGAATTTAGGATATTTTATAAGATTTGAGTCGTTATCATTTCCATCATCATCAACATCAAGTACTTGTAGTTGTAGTGTTAGCTCACCTACGACCAGCTCGCGCACGTCGCTCCACTGCAGGTCGGCGGCGGGCTCGTGCAGGATGGTGATGCGGATGCGGCGCTGGATGCCCTGGTGCAGCACAAACAAGCCGCGGCACGGCAGCTCGTCGCTGTGTTCTACCACCTGGGTCATTCCATTGTGAACCTTATCGTCTAGCTTTTGAGAATTTGTAAGTTCTTACAAAGAATCGCAAACCCTGTTTGTTTTACTAGCAATCTGGCGTCTAGGAGTGTATAGTTGCAATGACACGTGTCTTGGAAGGTACGTTAAGCCATATCCTTGTAGTTGTGAGTGCTGGATTCTCTGCTCTTCTCGGGACGTATCGTATTATTGTGACATCTTTGATGACAGAGAGTCTGTCATAACACCAGTATATTTACAAACACGACGACCTTGAACGACTGTACACTGTAAGTTAGGGAACTACAAATACTAGCAGAAGGGCGGAGCTACAATAGAACCGCCCCTTTGAATCGTGTATATAGAGGCAGCAATAAAGTTTTGTATACAATGATTTACTAACCGGGGGCAAAATTTTGTATACAATGATATACTAACCGCGGGTACATAGTCGCCGCTGGGCGCCAGTTCACAGATCTCGAACCACACCAGCAGGTCGTGCTTAGAATGCAGGTGGGAGGAGCAGCAGGGCGGAGCTACTGCGGTCGCGCCCCACTTGGGACTGCGCACTGGCGCAGATATCGGCAGCGAGGGGGGCAGCATGCGACGAGGCGGCAGGCGACCGCCCAGTCCGTCCTGCTTTGCGTCCTACACGGGAAAAAATCATCATCAGCCGTTATCGATTGGTTTATACTTAACGTCGCTGTCAAAAGTACAGCAACACACAAACTTATGACCAAACTTTTATTTTATTTACATTATCTTCAGATATATACGCTTTCAATAAACCCTCTTGTTGTTCCATCTTCAGCTATTATATACTAATCCATCCCAGACCACTGCACGGACATTGTCTGACATGTGAAAGACATCAGAGAAACAGGAATAGAGCAATCAAATATATGATTTCCGACGCCCAGGAACGTCAGCATAGTTATTATATCGATGCGTTGCCCTTCTTTTGACCTCCCCCTCGATGGCTCACAAACCGCACGAAACGCGACAACGAAGATGACACTGAGATCATGTTAATGTGAGCGAGAGGTACTCCGCGACGTGCCAGTCCAAATCCGCTGCAGTTGCAACAGCTTACCAGAAGTATGTAAGTATATTCAGATACATGAAAGTAAAATTGTGCAGACCTTGTGTAGGGGGTGCTGCTGGTAGTGTCCGAACACTTCGAACACTATCGGCTGCGTTTTGATGTACTCCACGAACGACTTTGTCACTGGAACTGTGATCTACAAAACAATCACTGGGTTTAATACGACATCCAATTAATCTAATGATAATTGGGAATGTTTAGAAAATCACAAGTTTTGCAAATCATTCGATATTGCAGTCTAAACTCTTATCGATCACACATACGGTCTGATCAAACGCAGTCTTGTAGGCGCTTTAGCAATATAAAATGTGAATTGGTCAGACACGAACCTCAATCACCAACTCGTGTGTTTGCTTATTGATGTTATCTTTGCATACCAAAATATAAATGTATTATGTGCAAGGGCAATAATTTTCGTTACAAGTAGTACGTACGTTTTGCACGTGGTAGAATCCGAGGGGCGTGTTCTTGCCAGCGTTCTTGACGGGCTCCGTGGAGAACGCGTCTTCGTTTCTATGTAGGAAGCTGAAAGGAAATAATAGGTGTTAAGATAAGTGTAGCGTGGTCCCCATCATGGTTCAAGCCTCATGGTGGCGGTGGGGGTCAGTAGCCTGGGGTGATCCGAGACACCTTGGTCGAAGCTAATTGAACCGAGGAGGTGTATGCTCTTTGTACCCCTCTTATAAGAAGAGGGGACTAAAGACCAGGAGGAGGAGGCGCTCTTTGTACTTCTCTTATAAGAAGAGGGTACAAACGAGCAAAAAAAAAATGGGGCGGCACTATTGCGCACGGGGCACGGGGCGAGGATGGGAACCTCGCACCATTGCACTGTCCCAGGGTTGGTGGGGTTGTCCTGTGGTGCGGACAACTCCATCTGTGGAGGTGGCGTCGGTCCCTTAAGGGGGCTGACTAGCTGTCGAGGTGCCCCGATGATTTGCTGTTCCGGGGCACCGCACCAAAGGCGGCACTGATGGCACTCGCGGTGGTTTTTGTGGATATTCGGCACTATAATGTGCCGCGAGCCCCACACACCACTGGACCCCACCCAAGACCAGTGAAGACGCGTAAGTGCATTTCCCCGCGTCAACAAAAAAAATGTATAGCATGGTGCGTTTCGACTACAATGGTAGTCGGCAATAGCTGATTCTCTCTTGCCAGCTGCATAGGATCTAGACATGATAGTGCAAGTTTAAAGACATGTTTCGATCTGATAGATAATGTCTATGCTGCGATTGCGGAGGCGTAAACTCCTTGATCCATATATCCAAATCCAAGTGTTTTTGTGCATCTGACAATTGAACCCAAGAATTACAATTAGCGTGTGAAGATATGCTCTCACGTAAAACAGGAAAACAGTGAATACTGTTTTGCGATTTTCTTGTGTCCTGTCGCCGACAGACAAAGGCAGCCGATGAAACAAGCAGTAACTTTAGCTCTCGACAGTAATTTACTACACACTATTGTACGAAGCCTCGGTCCGGTGGAAAAACATGTGTCCTCGGAAGACCAACACTAATGTCGTCGGCAGATCACTTACTTGAACTGACAGAAGACATCAGCGTAGTCAGTGGACACGGAGTGCGCCTGCAGCACGGTGACCCGGAAGGTGAACTCCTTGCCCAGCGTCAGGTGCTCGGGCAGCTCCTCCTCCTTCAGCTCAGACGCGAGCGAGCTGTCGCCGCGCCCGCTGTCCGCGTCGCACTCGGTGGACGCCAGCTCTGCGGAGGCAGCTGGCGATTAGGCTTCGATTTGGTAAAATGTGGTCATGATCTTGAAAATATACCAACATCCTACATTTATATAAATATAGAAAATTCTAGAAAGAAAGATAATAAAAAGGAAAGCTATTTATTTGACCACAACACTAAAGACGTCGACAATAGTTTAAGATATAACAATAAACAGTAGCCAGAAAACATAGCGTGCCTTTAGACTGCGCCAAATTGATTATGTTCGGCATGAACTAGGTATGCAATGCATGGTACCCAACACAGGCTTTCAACCTCATCCATTTGCGCCCTTCTCATGTCGTGCCTACCAATCTGGGATAAAAACAAATGAAAAAGAAAAACAAAAATTTATTGCAGGTAAAGTCGTATTTTTTCTACCCTATGGCGCAATGTAAACTACACTCTTCAATTAATTTTACCGTTAAAAATGAGTCTCCGCGTGACTCGTGTGCAACGTCAAAGAGATTTGTTAAAAATGTAAGACTTCGTTTTTTATACACATCTCGTTTATGTATCTTATCATGATGACCGTTTTCACATAAATTACATTAATATTTCTAATTTAGACATTATGATGGCGCCATCTATCATCACTTTAGTAAAGAGAACGGAAAGTGTTATAATTATGACGCTAAGCGAAGCGCGCTCGGCGAGCGTACCCTCATCGGTTGATAACCCCAGCAGCCCTACGCAGGTACCTTCTATCTTGATGTTGGAGTCCTGCTCCGGCCGGTCCTCCAAGTTGATGGCGTTGTTCTTCTCCACGGCGGAGAGCTTGAGCCGCGAGCGCGCGGGCGCCACGTCGTCGTCGAACGAGATCTTGGCGGACTGCTTCACCCCCGCCGCGAACTCCGCGTTGTCTACGTAACAGATGTCTACAATATCATAGTATCTCCTCCTTTCAAACCATTGTACACATTAAAAAGTAATATTTTCAACAAGGTTTTCCATATAATCGGACCTGATTCCCCTCACTTTCCCACCGCTGTTACTCCACCACTATACTATAACACTCCACACTTT
Source organism: Eumaeus atala (assembly GCA_017140195.1). NCBI lineage: Eukaryota > Metazoa > Arthropoda > Insecta > Lepidoptera > Lycaenidae > Eumaeus > Eumaeus atala. Next base: position 682,174 of record JAFELO010000106.1, on the reverse strand, counting down.
GCAATAAACGCAGAGAGACCGAGAGAAGAGCTAAATTTACAGAAAGAGTAGGAAGCGATGCCAGTTTCGAGTGACTGATACATTTAGAACAAAGCAAATACTATGTAGCTATATTGGGTACGCTATATTGTGTACAATTGTTAGATGAAATCTTTTGTGATGTTTTGATTGTATTCTAGTTATATAATTTATATTATATGTAAAACATAACTTTTAAATAATCAAATAATAATAACGGGTAAGTGAGCTGCCCAGGGTGGTGGCTGACCACTGATGGGTGGAACCCCAAGTCGTATTGGTTCGGAAACTTCAAAAGTGGCATGTTGTTAATGAAGTACAAAAACAACTTACTTTTTTCTGCATCGATGACCGCCTGCACGGCTACCCGCAGGTAGCCCTTGACGTCTCCCTTCTCGTTCACGATGGCCACCTTGTGAATGAGCGGAACCGGATACAGCAGGTTCGATAAGTAAACGAAGCTCCTGCAAGTTTACCAACATCCTTATGTTAGGGAGAACGGATAGAGAATGATAATCAGTTTGTTTAGACATACATGGCTGTGGAGATGCAATGATGGTGTGTGTACAATAATTATCGTAATTCCATAATTATGATAATTATAGTTCATATAACAAGGACCAGATTATAAATCGCGGAGTGTAAGTTGAACCAAGATGGTGCTTGTCTGCAGCGTTGATGCGTTGTGAAAGTTACACACTGTCTCTCGCGTCGCGCCTCACCCCGCACCTCGATTCAGACCTGTAATTGTGTCGCGCATTCATAGTTCAACTTATCCGCCACGACCTGTAACCGTTTAAATAAAAACATTTATTTCAAAAGATTCAAAATACGTCTCATTTCAAAAGGAGCTAATAGTAAATTACTAACCGTCCGACTAGACGGAACCAGGGGAATCGATCGTAGAACGGATCACCGCCGGTGACCGACTCGATGTTGTGATCAGGTGAAGTGGGCGACAGTTCTGCCTCGTTGTGGTACATCTCGCGCATCAGCTCCAGCCGTTGCCTGTATAAAGAAACATCAACTTACTCTCGAATATATAGAGTGCATTTTTCATTACTAACTAAACACAACATGCAATGCTGAAGCTCTATTTTAAGCAATTAAAATAAACATTACTTCTATTCATACTTTATTTAAGCTTTTAAATTTAGAACTAAATCTAACAAAGGCACAAGGCTTTGGACCATGCTTCGTAAAAACACGGAGGAAACAAAGCAATAATACCCTCTTTACGGCTCCGTACCCGAAGGGCTAATGTCCGTCTGTCCGTAAAGCCTAATATCTAGGCAGTTGAAATTTTCACAGATCACTGTTGGCGCTATATTAACAAAATTAAATACTAAGAGAACATAATAAAAAAATTCTAAAGCAAAAATAAAATGGCATTTTTTTTTAGATAATGGTACGGCACCTTACGTGCGCGGGTCTGAATCGCACTTGGTCGGTTTTTTCTTCTATACACACTAGTTAAACAAAATTTTATTTTGTGTGTTCAATATTGAACCTAAAAGCCGCAAATTTAAATATGCACTGATAAGTTAAACACAAGCGACTCGATTTTCAGAACATTGACAACATTGACAATCCGGCAGATTTTTTTTTGCAGATTACCAAGCATACAATACACATGGTCCGAACATTCTCGGAAGGAACACAAGCAGCTGAAATTTGTAATGGAGGGTAACTTGTAAAGGACGGACGGACGTACAGTTCGCAAGCTCGACAAAAGCGTGACGGTCAAGCTGACGGTAACAAAGTATCTTACATTTATCATTGGACGAAACAAAACAGAGAAAGAAAAACCTATTCATTGCGAGTCTATTCCTACGACATTCTGGTTTGTTTCTTCCGAGAGGCACAAACCTCGACGGCAGCAGATTGGCAAGCGAGAGGCGCGTGTTATGCGCGCACGTCGAGATACAGTGCATGATTGGTGCGTCGTCGCGCGGCGCGGCAAGAGCGGGCATAACTTCGTCTTCCTCGTCCGCGCACGCACTCTCGTTCATGTTGTATATCTGTCGCATGAGCTCCAGCCGGTGGCTACGGACAACAATCCGTTTTGCAATCGCACCGCCCGCCCAATATATAAAACCACACCTACCCAATTCAAACGTTTCACGTCCACTCACTTAAACCACACCAATTACAAATTAACCCATACTTATCCCCTGAAAACCACGCCCACTTCGGTAGAATTTTACGTACGTCTCCACGAGCTTTTATTACTACACCACAAAAAAAAACCAGACGGTAAAGTTAACATGTCGCGTTAGCTATGTTAGCAATTATTTTATCAATCCCTGTTTCTTGCACAAAACATTAACATACTAACATACTGTAAATATATTTAACGATCGAACAAAAAATAAAAAGCGACAAATTAAAGAAGCGTTGTCAACAAATACATATATAAAACAGCTATGTATTAAATGATGTACTTACCGTGCCTTTTACATTAATAAAAGTGATAATATTATATTAAAAAGCAAGCACATAACTAAGTATATCATTAAAAAAGATGACAAAAATAAACAAAATGAATCAAATAAAATTGTAGAGCAGGAAAATAAATGCAACAAAGAACAGAATACATAACGAAATCGAATTTTAAGTGTATGTGATGTTACATTATTGTAGACTTTATAATTTAAATAAATCTACATAGTTCATTCATAAATTCAAAGAGTTTCAAACCTATTGTCAAACATTTATAGAAGTCTATAAAGAAAGTCTTCTAAGAAAACTGGCTATTTCTTCTACCACATTCTATCACAAAAATATACATATACTCAAGACCTTTCAATAAAAAAGTAAATGCGCTCTTTGAAAATGAATGCCGCATGAAGCCATTTGTTTCATTTTAAAATTTCTGACACGAATTCTCTACTTTGAAAATTGTCTTCGATTTCCACTTTTAAAGAGCGCAAAATTAACAAACTCTTTTGTTAGACAGACTGGCGATCGAAGAATTTGTTAGAAAATCTTATCATCCCATTTGTATGTGGTTTTCCTATATTCAGATAGTTGTTACGTTAGCCCTCAGTCTCATATCGTTCCTTTCTTTCACTTGTGCCGTTGGTACACGATCACGTACGTACACGTGCATACAAGTGAGTGAAGGCGACGAAAGATAAGCTTGTCTTGAATGGATGATTGTCGTCCATATATAAAAAGAACAGACTTACAAAAAGTGTCAGATTAAAAGTGTTCAATATGCGCACCGCTATTAATTAATACCAACTTGATACCAATACCAAATTGACTTCAAGCACGTGCCACCAATGTTGTTAAATACCAGATATTGTGTTTTCACTTATTTAATGCCATTCTGGTGGAATTCAGACACATTTTTGACTCAAAAGCTTTGATTTCTTACGATAGGACGGAGCCTTATACAGCGCACTTGCGCAATTCTTCCAAACAATGTTACCAGCATTGGTTGGAAGAATTGATCACTGCTTTTCGCCTGACACTTTTAAGCCTATAAGTCCTCCTATAACTCTACACTTGAGGGTTAAACTGTTGTTTGTACACATAGCAAAAATGTTAAGGCTTAGATTTCTAAGCGTTAAGGGTGGTCGCACACTCACCGCAGCTTCTCCAGCGTCCAGTAGTGCGTGGCGCCGTTCTTGGTGTCGGTGACCTCCACGGCGACGACGGTGGGCGCGGGCGGGCGGCACTCGTCGTCCAGGTCGTCGCGCGCGGCCAGCTCGGGCGGCAGCGGCGAGTACGGCGTGTGCGTCAGCAGGGTGAACTGGAATTGGACCTTCTTGCGCAGCTCCACTGATATAGCGTTTGCTTCCTGTAGCGTAACAAGCGATAATAGATTTAACAGTTTACAATAAATCCGTTAGAGTGTACGTTATACTCGAAAATTAATTCTCATCAACGTAACGCTTTAAATAACTTTGACTCGTAATACAAATATTTATTAATATTTTTTTGACAGTTTTGTGTCCATGTATTTATTTAATTACCGCTCACTGAGAACTTGTATTATAAAAAATACTTATGTAAGTATTTATTATAAAGAAATAAGTAGTACTTTTCTCCTTCCAGTTGTCCACTGACAGAATATGTGTAATATATTTATTTTGTCCTTACCTTGAGGAATATAGCGTTGCCCCACAGGTCGTCCCGCAGCGACGTGAACTGGTGGTACTTCCACTTGCGGAACGCCCATGCCGCCAGCCCCACCTCGCGCGCCGACCAACACTCTGTCTCAAACAGGGGATTCACTACGCAAAAAACATGCAACATGTATACCGCCACCACCAGGAGGAAACCCCCATCTATCGGCACTTGTAATCCGCAGCAGTAAATATTTAGTTCTAATAAATAGGACGTTCATCGTAGCAAAATATTTACTATATTTTTAGTTGGACAAAGAATATACTGTGCACTTTTTTTTTATTAAAATTTGTACTTTCGGATGTAAGCCCGGACACACATCTTGACACGAGAGAAGCTCTGGCTCAAGTCAAGGATAAATCTTTAACAATTAAACCTGAGGCCCTTAAAACATTTAAAAATAGAAAGAAATAATGAATCAATAATATCGGCTTCATAACAGCATCCTCCTTCATGCAACCTTAAAAATAATTATCTACATTAAAAAATCTCTAATATGTACGTAGAGATGGCGTCAAGTGCTGATAGATGATGAGCGTTAATGTAAGCGGAATATAATTTAAAACTTTCTGAACACCACGGTAATTAATCACATTTAGATTACTCTGCCTTATATAAAATTTTAAGTACGCACATTAAATAATACAATTTAGGAATTACTAGAAATTCGTGCATAAATCGCATTCGCGTTCATATACATGTACGCAGTGCGTGTTCGTGTGCGTATTTGCGTGCAATATTGGTTCAATGTATGCGTTTTGTACTTAGATGGATGTTGCATATGTGGCATCTTGTATCCTTACGCACATGACAATACAAAAATATCGCTAAGAGGGTCTAATTTTGAATGCAAATACAAGCGAATTTCACAAATGATGTTAACAATCTGTTTATCTTTGTGAATGGATCACATTTCACAGAGCTAATTTATAGACGTTGATAATCTTTTACTCCAGTCAATTTGTCTGCTTGATTGTCATAAACCATGGGTATAGCGTATTGGGCTTTTGAAATTGCTAATAACGGTCCGGAGTCAGGACTAAGGCACTAATGGATATCCCCGAGTTTCGGAGAGCATGTTTAGTCCTTGTGATGGCGTTATTTGTCTCGGGTGGTTATGAACCACTACCCCGTTTCCAGGAAAAGAAGGAATATCACACATTTGTACGTTATAATGTGTCCTGCGTTGATTATTTGGTAAATACATGGCAGCCGTAGCGGAAATTGGAACAAAAGAACTATGTGCGTGTGCGTGCGCGTGTGTGTGAGCATATGCTCTTACCGAAGATATCCTCGTCATTATGGAAGTCCTCAGGCGTGTAGGAGCTGTACATGGACATGGTGACGCTCTGCTCCTCCACCTGTCGCTGCAGCGCGTCGATGCGCGCCTCGTAGTTCTACAACGCGACCACAACATTACACACAGTCGAGACAAACTAGCTATAGTTGTTTTTATAGCAAAAGAGGGGGCAAATAAGTAGTCGCAGCCTTTAGAAGACTGTCGATGTTTAGAAATATCCGCACAACCAAAGACAACAGATACGAGTTTTGATGAACAAAACAAACTATTAGTTTCTGCTCTTCTTTGTTATCTATCTAAATTCAAAGTAATCGGTGAAACCTGTCCTCTGTGGCAGGCGCACGTACCTTCCGCTGCTCCTCAAACTGTTGGTCGGCGTGCTCTTTCTCCCGTCGGAACTGCTCCTCAAGCGCCACGAGTCGCTTCCGCATCTCCGCCTTCAGGTCGATGCCCTGCTTCTCCAGCAGCTCGCACTGCGCGTAGTCCCAGTCCACCGTCTCCGTGTCACGGCATACTGGAATATACCTCGTCGTTATAAATATCTCCAAATATTTATCGTTATAAATATCTCCAAATATTTATCGTTATAAATATCTCCAATTAAATCGCTATAAATACCTCCACTGGACAGTTCATCGGACATATCCAGGATGGGCTAACGCTTTGTAAATCATATGCAGCGTTGCCTAGTAACAAGACTGGAGCAAACACAAGATATACGAAGGAAGGAAGATGCAGCATAGCATCTGGTACACCCGATGTTTATGGGTGTGGATAGACTGTTCACTTGACCTATAACCAATAAAAGAAGCATTATTTTTACTGCGCAGGCACTAAGGTAATAGAGTTTTAAGCAATTACCAACGCCCATAAACATCTGTACGCCTATCTGTGCTCTGGCTCTTGTAGCACGCACAAGGTGACCGCCTCAGCCAGTCCAGGGTTTAAAAATCATTTAAAAAAGGAATCGAGTGCTATCAGAAGGTAACATCT
>JAFELO010000106.1:649983-675649 GCA_017140195.1 Eumaeus atala | reverse complement strand
TTAATATACCGATAAATAATTAATAGACCGATGCGTTGAACCAAGGGGCCATATATGCCAATATTTGTCAACACGTAAGGAAAAAAGTCCCGAATTTTTTTATAAGAACTGCGCGAACGGAGGTATTAAATACTCGTTATAATGAGACACGTTTTAAAACGAATATCAACTGTCAAACAAAATAATTTGACTTGAATTTCTTTTCTAACGATAAATCACCGTGCGTGGTTCGTCATATATGGCGTGTGCGTGCTGGATCTAGCGTGAGGTAACCTGTTATCGTTGATAGAAGGATGAATCAGTTTGTAATGTTGTTGTTGTTATCATCTCCCTTACCCTCCGTGTTGTTCTCAGGCGTCTCGTCCACTTCCTTGTTATTGTTGACGGAGAGGCGCTCCTCGCGCGGCTGGCCAGGGTGCGTGAAGCGGAACACGTGGTTCTTGCCCAGGATCACGCGGGAGCCGGTTTTAAGGATTATAGGTTCTTCCACCTGACGACAACAATATTATTTACATCAAATCATCAGTGAGGGGCTCGGGGATCCCACTAATCTCTATGTAACTGGATAGCTAATACACACTACGTTAGGGTTTCAGAAGTATGGGGTAAGAAATATTCAGCGCCTCAGTGGACGGAATCACTATAATTTCTGTTATATCACTATAAGACCAGTGGTACCACCAGAGAACTTGGTGACTAGAAAAACGCAGCAACGGCCGGTAGGTAGTATCCTCGGGGTCATATGGAATTCTCGCAAAATGATTCCGTTATTAACTTCATTTCTAAGTATATATAGGAAATCTCACAATAAAATTAATTTAACGGATTTTTTTGCGTTTTGTATAGTAATTTAGCAAGCTCCATGTTTTCGATGCTGTTGTCACAGGTGGATTGAAGTGACAGGTGTCATCAATAAGAATAGAAAAAAAGACGTATCACCTCTCGCCCGTTGACGTATACGAGCGCGCCGCGGTGCGGTATGAGGCAGATGACGCCGTCCGTGTTCTCGAAGATGCAGTGCTCGGACAGTATGTGCGAGCCTGACAGCTGGATGTCCTGCGGCACGTTCGCCTCGGCGGTGCCCAGCCGCGTCACGCCTGCCAGAGACAATGTGTTCTTTATTCAAATTGAAAATAAACATGGACATTCTGCCTTCTTTAAGTCTGTAACATAGGTGGTCATTACTTCTTACTTCATTCCTATCCAGTAGTAGCAGAATTAATATCTACCTTATAATATCTATCTACACTTAATGTTCAGTTCGTAATTTTTTATGTATATATGTTTGTAGATCTCTTAACAAAGGTACCGTCACGGATACACAATCAAACAAATAGACTGCAGAATTAAATTTATGACCCTTTTTCCATATGAGCATAATCGCAAACGTCGGGCTTTGTCGTTTAAAACTGAGAAAACCCGTTAAAGCAAATTCCATTAAGTAAGTAAGATTTATTTTCAATTAAATCTACCTGACCCGATTGAACAAACATATTCATTTTTATCAAATTATAGGTATTGTACCTAGTATCAAGAACTATCTGTCTATGAAGTGCAAAATGGCGGACTACTTTAGAAAGAATTAATTTGTTTACATAGAACAATAAAATCCGTACGTATGTTTATGCCAAGTCAAAGACCGTAACAAGACGGATATCGCCACAACAGCTATTTATATGTACATCTCATATAATAACCATTGGAGCGAAAAGCTATCTGGTTACAATTGTCATTCATATAATTTACATCTATTGCATTTGATTTTTTTATACTATAAGGGGGACGAACAAGAAATCGGATCCTCTACGACTACCGCCGCCCATGAACATCGGCATAATTACTATGCCGATGCGTTGCCCTTTCCTTCACTTCCCCCAATGGGCCACCGGCTACTCCCAAACCGCACGAAACGCGACACCGTAAATGTCACTTTACGGCGGTATCATGTGAGCGAGAGGTGCCTCCCTGGTCGTGCCGGCCCAATATCGCTGCAATCCAGCGTGGCACAACATCTTATTAAAATAATTTGATCATGAATAGCATCTACATCAGTCTTTATCAGTCCACTGATGTAATATAACCTCTTTAAACACAAAAATTAAACATCACGGCGTTTGACCGCGATGGACACCTAAACTAGAGTACCGATTTTGATGAAATTTGGCACACGTACCTAATTTGGATTAATTAATAAAATATAGGATATATTATTATATATTATATTATATATCCGGCTCAGCATGAAGTGGCCGGATCAGCTGCTGTACTATATTTTAATAGCTATGATGAACGAATTAGAGAGGCTTATAGAGTCTTTAGACCTTATAAATTGTAACCGTTGACTTGTTCTAACGGACTGCTCATCCTCGTCAATGGCGGTCCACATATCCATACCGCCATTTCCACAAACATTAACGCTACAATTATTAAAAAACAACTAAAATATCGCTTTATTCGCATACCCATAAACATTCTGACAGTTCATATTGTTCAAATGTCAGCGCTCGAAAGTTTGAATCATGTGTGATAACGTTCAATTTTTGCAAGCTATTTTTTTTGGACCTGAACTTACGCTGTGGAAGCGAAGCCCAGTACAGTTTCATCGGATTGCTCTGAGTGCTGTCTGGCGATGACACAAGGTATGGGGTCGAAAGAGGGACCGACCCCCCTCTGTTGAATGATAATGATAGTGAATGGAAGTTGCTAGGCAGGTAACATAATATATGTTATAGTGCCCTGTCACTGATAGATACACTGGCGGGCAAAGGAAGTCGCTTTTTAGTCGGTAGTGCAGTTCGATACGCCTTTCCGACTCATCCAGAGCTGGTTGGACGCTGCATAATATATTTTCTCTGCTAAAACAATGAAAAGGTTATAATAGTCTAGTGCGCGGAGTGTCGTACCGTCCTTGATGTAGTATATGAGGCACTCTGACAGGTTGGGGTCCTCGTTGAGGTTGACAAGATGCGGCGTGACCTTGGGCGAGAACACGCCCACCGTCACGCCTTCCTTCACCGCCAGCCCCATCTCCGCGAACACGGCCTCGCGCTGCACGCGGATCTGCTCCGTACGCTTGAGCTTCTCCTCCCAGGTCTCGTTCAGCTCTGTTGGCACGCCGCAGCCGCTTTTTTAGTCATAACTGGGAGCGATTCACTTACACAAGTGCAGACATACATACAAGTGCAAGATAAGTGTACTTGCTAGTCAATTACATTTGCGCAATTATTTACCGAAATAATTAGTGTGTATTCCTGGTGTAATGTGTGTATTCCTGGGCGAGTGTGAAGCTGCTAAGTATAAAAGTACCTTTATTACCAAAAATTTTTTGACGTCAGTATTCTTTATATACACATTAACATGCGAGAAGTCAATATTTCATTGGTAAAATTCTTGACAAGCTGGTCGTAGGCAATGTGTTTAATTCAGGGACGCCCTATGCATTGTTTGATTGTTGATGACATTTTGGAATTTACGGGCCCGCCTATCAACAATACGATAGCGATTGTTAGTCTCATTTATCGCAAAAATAATCTCGTCATACCTGCAATAAGTTTTTCGGAAGCCTGCAGCTGGTCCACTGCCTCCTCGGCAATAGTCGTGGCCGCACGGGACAGCTTCGGCGAGAGCACCTCTCCCTCGCTCTTCTTACGCATCGGCGACACGTCCTCCTCTCCTGTCACATTACCCCACTATCAGCACGAGCGCAGTCTACGTCTTACCAACGTAAAGCGAAGCGAGTCCAAACTGCTAACAAAGTTTGTAAGCAGTCGGGTGTAACACAACAGTGCCGTGGTGATCGACATGGACAACATTATTGTGTTACAATAAAACCATAACGGATGTATCGCGGTTCGTCTGGACATGTATGTTTACATGTGTGCCCTGAAGTTTGCCAACATGCTTTGGACCAGTGACACAAAATCCGCCAACACGCTTTGGACCAGTGACACATAAAGTCCGCAAACATTCTTTGGACCAGTGACACAAAGTCCGCCAACATGCTTTGGACCAGTGACACAAAGTCCGCCAACATACTTTGGACCAGTGACACATAAAGTCCGCAAACATACTTTGAATCAGTTATATAACTACACCGTGGGAGGCCGATGCAAATATATCGGATAGGCCCGCTTTTACTGAACATAAAGAACATAACGTGTAAACCTCGTGCGTTCACGATCCTGTCCGACCCGAGGGGCCTTTCGGCCGTCCGCGGCACTTTGCCGTATCGTCATATTGTTATTGTTTCGCCACCGGCATAGGTGATCCTCGTTTCCAGATTTCAAGTATAAAATCTTATGTCCTACTGTACAAAAGTAAACTTTCCAAATATACCACTTTTTGAATAGACACAAATGAATTTGGAGAAACGCGATAAAACCGGTTAAGAGAATTATAACAATGAACATAACATTTTTAGTAGGATCATTGTGATTTGTTAAATTTAATTTAAATAAACATATCAGGGGCGGATCTATTTGAAGGCTTTTTGGGTTAAAGCAAGCAAGCTGACTTTTTGAAAGCAAGGAGTCGAAAACGCCTTGAAAACTGTAACACTTCCATATGTGGCACACATTAAACTTGTTACAAAATTATTCCTGTAACACGTATGCCTTTCTGTTAGTACCCTTCATACACTACTTCCACAATTTTCTATATGACTCAGTTGGATCGTTCAATTAGCTGTTGCGGTTTTTTTTCCTAAGAGGAAAGAGACGGCAACAAAGGCAAATCGTATTTTAGGACAATATAAACCTTATTAACTGTAGATATATCAGCACTTATAAACAGGTATTTTTGAGAACAGATTCGAAGTTACACTTTATTTCTGTTTCAACATAAAAACAGTGTTTAAAAGACTATTCGGTTTTGAATTAAACCTGGACCTGAATTCTATGGAACCACGATATTGGCAAAATAATCTAAGTAATTAAATAAAACAATTAATGGGCTCACGAGTCGTATTAGCCCAACGCCCAATAATTCACGGTCCGCCCCTGAATTGTTACAGTAGTGCTATATATGAATGTTGAAATTGATGTGCATAAGTGATACACAGTTACCCAGTGGTAAGTGGATGTGTCCCGCAACCTTGCGCTTAGCTCAATACATTTAGTTTCATAAGATAAATATAATCCGCAAAAAATCTAAAAAAATTAAACTAAATCGACATACATGCAATAGCTATAAAACTTGTTTGCAAACATGAATAAAAAATCCGTTCGCGACCAACAATGTTTTGAATTTTGAATTTCCAATACTTTCCAAATTGAATTTAAATTTAGGACAAACAATGTTGCCAAGGCATATTAAAGCCCCGAACGGTGTGTTGATAAATGAACATTTTAAAACGCTTATCCTATTCGTAGTAGGTATAACCTTTTATGTATTTCTTAATTTCTTTGATATACACCAATATTTCGTAATGTGATTTCTTTTTGTTTTATAAGTTTTGCCATATAAAATAACAGCTATTGCTGTTATCTTCGAAGTCGAAGTCAAACTAACCAGCCAATAGATATATTAATATTGATAAGAAAACAATTAAACATGTAAGTACTTACAACTTTATAACAATACATTACAAAAAAAAATGCAACGATGTTTAAGTTTTCACAACAAAATTAGTAATTCACAATACAATGAATGGAAGCACTACAAGTTTAATTATACAACAAATATCCACGGATATCCTACTATATAGTATACAAATTTACAAAATTAAGTACAAAATTACAGGAAGGACAACATACAACTAGCATGCAAACAATTATTTACTCAATACAAGGATTATAATATTATACTTTTTTGAATATGCTTAAAAGATCTCACTCTTCACAAAATATCCTTTACTTGAGTGCTTATTTTAAAATGCTCATTATCTTTTATATATATTTATTTTTATCAAGTCGTAAATAACTATAGGCTTTGTAACATGGAACGTACCTACAGATATATATTCAAAATCCTACTATATATATTTATATATACCATCACCAACATAAGAAGCGTACATATACACACTAACGAATTTTGAAGATAAATATAAATAAACCTACAACGCCACAAGCTCTGGATAAGGGTGCGTATTTGCTGCTTTTTTTTTCGTGTTGAGTCGCCAGTATCTCTTTTTTTATTGGCAGCACAGGAGGCAAAGCGTACAGGTGGGGTGTACATATGCGTTAAGCCTCGTTACTTTTACTTACTGGCAGGCGGGTCTTTCTTGTCGTAAACGACTCTACCATCTGGTCCTCCAGGTGGGGAAACAAAAATAATTTTATTATTGTGATAACTTATGTGGCGTTTTACAATCTAGCAATGGTCTTTACAATGCAAACACTCACAAGACGATCTATTCTGTCACATAACGGCTAGACATAAAGGTTTTTAATTCGGACACCAGCTTTGAATTTAGAATAATATTCCTGATAATTATCAGCCAAATTTGAATTCCGAATTCAAAATTATAATTTTAAATTAAGACTGTGTCTTGAAGTGATTATGAATTCTAAATTCAAAACTGATATCTTATTGTCTATGGTCCGCCTAACTGAATTAATAAATGCATAATTACCCTCTGCAACGTCAATGCCCTCTGCCTTGAGTAGTTCCCGTAATTTGAGTATCTCCTCTTTAAGTTCCCGGATGAGTTTGGCGTTGGCGTCCTCATTAACAACCGCTTTGCAGACAATCTGTTTGGCGCGGTCGGCATACCTTTTTTGTAAATTGAATAATTTTAAAGATGATCTCTAAAATCCTGTTTCAGAAATGGTAGTGGAGTATTTGAGGATGATTCGTGATATTAATTGTCATGGCAAAAGCCCAAGAATTAGACACAGGGCTTAGGGGCGTCTGTAGTCACTGAAATGTTTCGTCTACCCCCTTCTCTAAACTAATAATGTAAAGCTAAGGAGTTTGTTTGTTTGAACGCGCAGATCCCGGGTGGGCCTACGGTGGGACTGTGATACGCGGGTGAAACCGCAGGGTGATACTAGTGATATAAAAAAGATCATGCATCACATGTTTCTCGAACAACTATCCCTAATGTAAGAGACATAGGAAATACTTCTTCCTATTTTCTTCTACTCCATATCTTTGGTGGCCATAAGAAAGATGTAACAGTTGATTTAATCAAATGGTTTTTGGTAGTTGTTTATGTATCATCGTCATCATCATCAGCTGGACGACGTCCGTTGCTGGGCATCGGCCTCCCCCATGAGCGATCACGGTCACGAGTGTATCGATCCTGGTGCCATACGAGTGGCGGGTGTCCCCAGTGGTAAGCGTCCGTTACCTCAACGTGCTGAGCGTCTCGTCGTAGTTAATGTCTGCAGGGGAGATGGCGGCTATCATGGCAGTCTTGGAGTTGCCACCGAGGTTCTCCCGGAGCAGCCACGTCAGCACGGAGTCGCGGTACGGGATGAAGTCCGCCTTTTTTGACTTCTTACTCTTAGAAGCCTGCAAGGTTCATGCAAATTCAAAATCTTTCTAGGTCATTATTTAAAAAGTTTTTTTTTTATTTGCTCAGTCATCATTAAAATAATGTTTATTATGAATAATATTAATTATACTAACTAATTCGGGTAAATATTTAATTAGCATTCGAGTTAATTAAACTAATTCAATTCGGTATATTATATAGTTGGTCAATAAAGCAATAACTGTAAGGTTTTGTTTGCAGTAGCAATACATAGACAATGCATTATGAAGCAAATGTTTAAACTATGGTTTACGCAATATTTTTTTATAGTAAGAGAAAAAACGAACAATCACTACACTCGCCCATAGGCATCCGCATAATTGATAATGACTGTAGACTTATGTCTGTGGTCATGCACGTGCGTTTCCATCGTTTCCTCCTCCCCTCCAGTTGGACACACATAAACTGAACGAAACACGACTGCATAGCTTTACGGCTGTGTCATGGCGAGAGTTATCTCCCCGGTCGTGCCGACTAGCTATAGATTGATTATTGTAATAAGAGTTTCACAGTGCCGAGATCCACAACGAGTTCATAACCAATACTAAAATTTCTTCAGGCCAGGAGAGACAATGGAACATGTGAGCAAAGTTCCACATCCATACTCCATAGACGCATGTCTACAGTACATATATGAATTGAACTTTTTTCTTTAATTCTGAATTTAGAAATTTGCCTATATGTGTGCGGTTACTTCGTTTTGTCTATGCATTTTGCAAATGTATCGAATTCTCTATTTGAACATGAATAATTTCTCGATTTTGAGTGCCTCATATATTTTGGAACGGTTTCAAATCATATGCATTATAAAAGGCGTAGTGGGAACCGAGCCAAACGTGCCAAGAGAAGTGGAATGACAGAGGTATAGGACATACATTTGTATATTTGAAAGAAATGATAAATTAATGTGTATTTCATAAGGTACTTCATATTCTATGGTAAAAAAAGTTCCATTTAGGGCATTTGAAAAAGTTTCTTACTTCACTTGTATCATTTGAAAGAAAGAAAGATAGGTTTTTATTGCTCACAATGACTTGGGTAAATAACATTAGAATATACATTATTACTGTCATCAAAAGAGGGGACCACTCAGCATTTCTCATACCAATATGTTGGACTTAATATAATGACATATCGCTGATTTACAGTGACTCGTCATATTTATCATTTGATTGGTGCTATGCAGCTGACAGTTTCCGCCCAAATACAAATTATGATTTATACACTGTATTTATGTAATTTAACACTCAAGATGAAGTGCATACTGTAAATAAAATGTGCAATTATTCCACAGTCGTGAACGAGAATCTCTTAGGGTTTGGTTCTATAATAGTTATAATTTACAACATATCGACTAGGAGTGGGACAATCTACATGTAAGCTAATCCTGTACGTAGTGCCATGTTGCAATGCAGCAGTAGTCCGACACAAGCGACAAAAACTGATAATTGTGCATTTGCGTCATAGGAAAGAAGTTCGGGCGTCGAACTACATCACCACGCCTCCAGCCGCTCCCTGTTGTGGTGTGATGATGAAAGCTGGGCAGTAACGTGAACCAGTACAGATAGCAATAACACAAACACTTACCGACTACATAGTCCGAGCAACAGTGAAGCGGGAAGACAGTTCACATATATGAGTATATATTCTACTTAACTACGCTAGGGTATACTTGGCTGTGGTTTTAAAAATGTTGACGTGATGACGTCTTTTAAATTGATAACCTAGCGTTGTGCTGGCACGAAAAAATATTATGTCATAGTGACGTTCCGAGTTATGGTAATGTTCCGAATGGGCGGATTCTGCGAGCGAGAGAGGGTAACAAGTCGTCATTATCACTCCATCGATGCGCTCGCAGATTAATTAGAGAACCGTCATCACTTATACATAATTATATCGGCCGTAAACCGACTTAGGGACAGCCACTTTCCTATATGTGGCTGACATTTGACAGTGAGAGAGAAAGTGTCATTCGACGAGTATCTACGTACTAGTAGTACATAAAGGCTTCATCTAGTGTTATTGTTCAACGTCAATAAATATAACTGTTCATCAGGTAGTTATGTGCAGTATATAACTTCGAATGTAGCAAGGGACTGATGGTGATTTTCAGCGCAATTCAATGGCATAGTATTATTATTGGAGCTTATTCCTTAATAAACCGATTAACACGTGAGTGTGAAATATAATGACTTGACATAATGACTTAATCTTGTGAAAAAATAACTGGTCGAGCACCAGCGGGCAACGTATCGTTTCACTGCGTGTACGTGTGCGTTTACGTCTATAACGTACCTTTTACTTCAGAATCATGTTCGTTTTTAACGAGTAAGCTTCAAGCACGTGATGGCTATGACACACAAACACACACATACATTTATGTGTCAGAGCCGTCGGTGTGTGTGTGTGTGTGTGTGTGTGTGTGTGTGTGTGTGTGTGTGTGTGTGTGTGTGTGTGTGTGTGTGTGTGTGTGTGTGTGTGTGTCAGAGCCATCACGTGGTTGAAGCTTACTACTGTGTAATGTTACGCAGAATTCGAGCTTTTTACACTACACATTGTCCATGTCCATATGTGGCCACCTTGAATGCCCAGGATGTACCTCGTTCACCATGCGATCAACTATAAGTTCATACACACAATCACAAACAGTAAATGTAATGTTACAAGTACGATACTCACAATTTCAGCCAGCGCCGAGATGACTTTACCGAGGGTGGTCAGAGATTTGTTGATGTTGGCGCCCTCCTTGAGTCTCGTGCCCTTAGCGCCGGTGGAGTCTGCGCGCTCCGACCCGGCCAGATCCACCAGAGATATCTTCGACACCTACAGATAAAGAATAGTTTTCATGCCGGCTTTTAATATTTTCACTTTACCAATCGCCTAAGTATTTTATTTAACAAATGATAATAAAAATATTTTAAGCTATAGAAGACAGACAAAAATAGTTTTAAGTACGAAAATGTTCCTACAACATGCATCCATCAGTCTATAGATTTATATAAAGAAATAATAAATAAAGTAAATTCAATTATTATGTGGTAGCTAGTCTAGTGGTTAGCGCTTCGGACTTTCATAGCGTTAATCCGAGATGTATTTTCTAATTTAAGTACATTTTCTGGATACCCTTACGGAATAACGCATTCGTGAATGCTAATTCCACCTAATCTCAGATTGGACATGGTTTCGCTTCTGGATCCCAGAGATAGGACGGCATTCGTTCTGTAGAAAGCCTGTCACCCTTGTCAACTCTTGATGAGGTAGCCGACCACGATATCATCGGATCTGGAAACGTGATAAGGATAGGACAAAGAAGAAGGTACATACTCGATATTCGAGTTCGAACAATAATAATAACTGTGGACTTATCATACCACGTTAGCCCAGTCCTGTGGTAAGTACCGTAAGGACTTGTGTTACAGGTACTAGACATCGGAAAATATCTTTAATATTCTTATAAATTTAAGATATTTTATATATTTAAGATCTTTATTATACAAATATATATAAACAACCATGACCTAGAAGGGATTCTAACCCGCGACCTCTGGCGTAACACGCAGACTATCGCCACGTTATCAACTGAATCAGCCGGCCGTCAAAGTCAAGTGTTAAGTATGACTTTTACAAAAGATGTATGTGAAAAATAAAGCTGTTTTTTTTTTTACTTTTATGTGGACAGTGGGTGGGTGTTAAGAAGGAGCTAACCCATAAGGCTGTAGAATATCGCATTCTCTAGTAGTGACATGTCCTAGAGTGTAACGCTGGACGGACCCTGTATACTAATGACCTAATCAAAATCGTCGGGAACCACTTGACGTAAATGTATATTGACTGGTGCTACTGATGGCGTGACATTTGGGTCTGTTGTATTAATGCAGCGTGTTACCTTCTCGGAGACGAGGTTGGTGGTCTTGTCGTGTCGCTGCTGCGTGAAGAAGATGGTGAACACGGCGTGCGAGCGAGACGACGTCTCGTTCATGTTCGTGGCGGCCACCGTCCTAGGAGGCGGTACAGAGTGTTACTGTAGTCACATAATAATATTGTCCTAGCCGAATGTCGGCTACGGCGCCTATCTCTATGGAGACTAGTTGTCCCAGCCGAATGTCGTTTATGAAGTCCATCTGTATAGGGGCTAGTCATCTGCAGGACAAGTGTGTGCGCAGATCCAAGTCTCTGTTCTTTCATTATCCTGTTCCGATCAACGTCCTCTCACAGGGACAGCACCAACTGCCTCACTATGGGCTTTTATTGGAAATTGAAAAATCCCCGTAACATTCTTAGGTCCAGGGCCAGATACAGATAGGGGAGAGTGGCCCCATGTTTTAAGGGGGAAAAAAATAAAAATAAAGTATTGAATGAATAGGGTAACCCTCTCCTCCAAGCCCCGAGACCCAGCAGTGGTTAATCCGGCGCCAGGCCTACACCACACGTATTCGCGACATTATAATACACATATAATACGGAGGTCTATGTCATCATCACCTCATAATAAGGTACTAGTGGCCACAAGTAACACTCATTATATATATATCTGACTCTGTCTCTCTGTTTCTATCTCTCAGAGTCTCACAACCGCGACACGGTACGCAACAAATACAAAAGTCAAGGCACATTGGTGATTAGCCATATTACAAACGTATTTTTCTTACGAGCGGAGTCTTTTGGTGACAAATGTGGCATATAAACATCAGCAGAACCGAAGGTTATGTAGGTGCCTTTGCTTCTCTCGTCCCCTCCCATACCAGGTGTCACTAACCGCACGAATCGAGTAGTAGCAGATACCAGCGTGGGGTGAAAACACCACGCAGGTATCTGCTGCTAGTAAGGTGCCATGCGTTGCAGCAGAATTGGGCCGACATTACCGAGGAGGTACCTCTCGCTCACATGACACCGCCTCATTAGCCCCTATATACATGTGGTTATGTCGAAGATTCATCGACGAACCGACATACATTAGAATGAAATTAACAAAATATTATTTTATTTAGATACACAATTGTTACTGTGGTATCACTCACAAGAGTAAGTTTCCTAACTACGCTGCGCATAAATGTACAGAAGTCCGTATAAACCGATTACGAAATGCACCTACATTTGAGTATATGATTTCAGGGTTTCGTACCTCAAAAGAAAATACGGAATCCGTATATGTGTGTATATATATGGAATCCATATATAAATATATTAATGAAACCCCCAAATGTATGCAAGGACATAAATTTTAGGGACTAACTTTAATTATTTTATATTGCCTTCGGTCAATGTCAATGTGGCAGAGTAAAGTAGCGGGTTTGACAGTTTGGACACAACACGACATGTTCTTATGGCAGTACTACCTATAATATAAATGGTACTTTTGAGTGACCTAGAACCATTGGTAAGATGTGAGATATGACAACGGAAGGAGTGGAAAAAATAATTTTTAACTAGTTATAGGTACTAGCGATCCGCCCCGGCTTCGCACGTGAATAACACGCGATCGAATGCTACCTTAACGAATTTATACATTTATACCTTCCACGGGCATTTTATAAACATTTGTGAAAACAGCATGGAAATTCGATTAGTAGATTTTGGGGAAATGGATCACATACATGTCAAAAGTTTTAGGTACTTAGATTTTCTAGCATATAGATAGTTCATTTTACACAAAAAGCTATCTTATGCTGTGTCTATAGTATGATAATATATGTTGGTCAACTCATATGACTTCTCACACTAGAACCTCCCGTTAGTGCGGAATTCTTGGATAGCGTGTCCGACTTGCTCTTAATAGTTTTTTTTATAAACTAAACATACTAATGCCATTGACATGCAATTTAATTATAATAACTGCAATAGTTACTTCAAGGTGAATGCTAAATATTTTACTAGAACATTCTGTATTGAGGTCGCGTGCTTGCTTTGTTTCAATATCGACTTTGTTTCACCAGTTCTTCTCAGCTCTAAGTGAGGATTAGAACTGGTACTACATCATATTAATTTCTTTAACTGTGTTCTTTTCATATTGTGTAATCTTCCAACGTGACGCAAACTAGAATTGCCTGTTCGTAGCACATCACGCGCTCGTTGAGCCGCAATATAGTGCTACGAGTTAGCGTAGCTAAACTTGCAAGTGCTACGAATGGGCGAAGCACTACTTGTGCTACGTAGCATGTTGGCGACGTAAATCTACAAGTATATACACCACTTCCGAAGTAGTTAACTTAAACAGATATCCGAAAATTGTTCTTAGAATTGAGTCGGTAACAGATTATTCTCTCGCAGTATTTATTATATCCACATAAGACAACAGACAACTCCTAGATATTAATGTACAAGAACGATTTTTACCTGGCCTTGTTCCCCTCATCGATGAGGTCGTAAATATCCTGGTAGGTGCTGACGGCTAGTTTGCTGAGGTCCTCCACATAGGGTCCCAGCGCTGGGTGCTCGCGCACGCGCAGATTACCTTTGTTCTTGGGATTGAGCAGGTCGCGAACGCGCTCGCAGTAGATCTCCATGTATGATACCTCCACCTGCCAGAATGATGTCAAATGTTCACGTTATCGTCGAAAATGATGCGAGTTCTACCTAACCAATAGACAAAGACAAACATAGAACCCATCAACTGAACACTGTTTAAGTCAGTCTGTGTTTTACCGGATTGGTCTAAAACACAAAAAAATACCATTGGACTCTGGCACATAATTTATAAATAAAGAATAATATGATAATATCTACTTTGCGACTTGAATTATGATATATATTGAACATCCATACATTCTATATGCAGTCATTGGAATGGAGTAATGTCCTACACACCCGGCAAAAAAAGAATATTTGTTGATCAAACGGGATTTTTTCATGAAAAATTGTTACTACGCGCTACAAATAGAGATACTAAAAAATATTTTGAAACACAATTGTATTTTATACGACACCGCGCACAACACGACAACACTTTGTTTCCATTTCGTTGAGTTATCGATTGAGTTAGTAAGTTAACACCTCCGCCGCCGCTTTGTCGGTGTGAGTGCGTCGGGCATTTTAGCTGCTAACATACCGAGTAGGTCAGGTCCTCGGAGGTGGTCTGTCGGATTCGTCGGAAGAGGTCCTTGCAGATCTGAGGTATGATGCCTTCCTGTGAGTCCTCGCCTCGCCCCATCATTGTGTAGGACTTGCCCGCGCCCGTCTGTCCGTACGCGAAGATGCATATGTTGTAGCCTGTAACACGTTTTATACTTAATATCGGTTAGCCAAATCGGAACCAATGCATACTCCTCCTTTGTTTTGGTTGGGCACCATCAAAGCAGATGGAATTGGAATGTATTATGGTTTCCCTGCCATTGTTTCATTAGAGTGCCATAAGTAGGCTGTTGTCGACACAAAACACTGGTCTAAACGCCAGAGTTTTAATTCAGAGCGCAAGAATACTCAATATAAATAAACGGTTCTTGGGAATCATTTTGCCACCCTCGCCAAAAAGATTGTATAATTCGTAAAACTGTTGCGCGTTATGTTTGCGCTGTATAGTAGCTGACCTTAATTTAGTTCGCAACAAGTGCTAAACGACTGTTTTGAGTAAGGGATTTCGCGTAAAGCTGTGAAAATAAATAATTTTAACTGCACCATTTCTATAAAAAAAATTGACAACGGAGGGTGGAAAAGTGTTACTCGCGCACGCCATCTGTCGCTCGGCAGAATTCGCGCCCACTCTAGAGTTAAATATAAAAAGTTACCGTCGAAGGCGTGTTGAAGCATCTCCTCGCCGATGTCTTTGTACACCATGATCTGTGACGAGAACTCGGGGTCGCTGGGCTGTAACAAACATATCATTATGGGTTGCTCTCATAGTACAAATTGAGTCCATAAGCACAGTTTCAGGTAAGTAAAAAAATTTGTAACGCACTTGTCTACATATCTTTTAAACTCATTTATTGGCATTCAGTACAGACATTATCTGTGAATATTATTAGTGTCCAATATTCTGGATCCGACTTTGGTTTTTTGTTTGGTTGTGTCTCTCTCCATAAGCGTTGAAGTTGTCCATGACTTGGCGGCCGTGTTGACGTTTAAATAGGTTTTCCAGTAGTTGATACTGTTGTCAATGATGGTGTTTTCGATGATGATTTAATTGTTTGTAATAAGCAAGCTGCACAGATTATTGCGAGTCGAAATATATTTTATGTCATATATAATGCCAATAAATGACCGAAACGGGTTTGTGTTACTTAAAAATCACAGCATTTATAAACACGCGCACCTATAGTAGGTACATGTACAACAACGCATCTTCACTCCAGTTCCCTAATTAGGCAGAGAGAGCGGAGCGCCATATCCTCGCCTCCTCCGCACTCGTAACGTCCATGTACAATCATAACAAACTTGAAAATAAAATAGAGACGCTTTATATAATTTTACCTCAATGTCGTCATCACACTAGGATACAAACACGATGGAATAGACATGAATGAATGCTCTGTTTTAAATATTTAGTATTTCACATTAAATTTAAATACTAAGTGTTTATCCGGAAAAGGCACTCTGAGTTTTTATTGCGGGGACGCTGACGATACGCTTTTAGGTACACGAATTGATGTATTAATATAATGTTATCGATTTTTTGTAATTAACAGCCCAATCCTGTATTGCTATTTACGGATATTTACCGGTGACCCTGAAAGTAAAGCAACACATCTGCGTGAAACTTGTGCTAGGTACAGGGGCATCGATAGTTATCAAAAAACTACGTCTGCTCGTTAGACCATCTAAAGCTAGTTTATATAATACAAAGACAATTTGTTTTTAAATCCCGTCAGTGAGAATAAAGCCAGTTACTCGTGAGAGGTAGTGATAGTGAGAGTAGCCATGCTGCATTGCAGCTAGATTGGGCCCGGCACGACCAGGGACCCCTCGCTCTCATAACATAGCTGTAGCTTTTCGTGCTGTCTGTGAGTAGCCGTTGGCACATAGAAGGGAGAGAGGAAAGGAGAACAACGCATTTGCATTGTAATTATACAGATATTTATATGCGTCATCAAAAGGCGCCTACTGCGCGTTTGTTCCAATACATAAAAAAAAATATCGCGTTATTAATCGTGTGCACAAAACGGACCAAATCAATCACAAATGAAACGGTTGTACATAGTTCGGTAGGCCGCGAAATTGTTACACTTCCGACGAAACCGCAACCGCGCGCCGTGCGATTGTTTCAATTAGCACGGAGATTGCACATCACTGAACAATATCGTCAGTCCAATCAAAGTAATGGGACAGCGGAGGAGGGCAGGTACCTCTCGCCCTCACATATCCAATCAACGTAGAGTGCGTGAGAAGGAAAATTTTCAATTTTCCGATGCGTATACAAAAATTGTAGAGCTCTTAGTCTTGGACACAAATTACGTTTGCCTACTATATATCGATACAGGGAAAATCACGACAAATCGGACTTTATTTGGCCTCCCCATCAATTCGCTCACCTTCAGTCGATTGGGTAGATCACAAAATAAGCAGTGTGAACAATGATTGAAATATGTAACTAAAACCATACCTTATGTTCCTGTAATGGACTCTACACTAGGGAGTGGATACTAGGGAATGGAGTCTACACTAGGGTGGCCACTCTATTCGTACTCTAAAATAGCGTATTCTCCTGTCTAATAGTGTCCCCATAAAATTAATATATATATAAATTAATAAATACACCAATAGTGCTACTAATATCCTAACAGAGTCTGACAGGACTGTCCGTTAAAACAATCACTAACCTAACAGAGTCTGACAGGACTGTCCGTCAAAACAATCAATAACCTAACAGTCTGACAGGACTGTCCGTTAAAACAATCACTAACCTAACAGAGTCTGACAGGACTGTCTGTTAAAACAATTACTAACCAAACAGAGTCTGACAGGACTGTCTGATAAAACAATCCCTAACCGAACCTAACCTAACCTAACAGAGTCTGACAGGACTGTCTGTTAAAACAATCACTAACCTAACAGAGTCTGACAGGACTGTCAGTTAAAACAATCACGATTTCAAGACTCTAAGATCAATGTTTACATGAGAATCCGTTATTTAGCCTATACCAGGTCCTCACCATGGTTCTAGCCTTGTCGTGGCGGTGGGGCTCAGTAGCCTGGGGTGATCCGAGACACCTTGGGCAAAGCCAATTGAACCGAGGTGGTGGCTCGGAGTATCCCTCCTATAGGAAGAGGGGACTAAAGAGCAGGAGGTGCCGCTCTTTGTACCCCTCTTATAAGAAGAGGGGACAAAAGAGCAAAAAGTGGCGATGCTTTTGCGCACGGGGCAAGGGGCGAAGTTGGAAACCTCACCCCATTACACTGTCCCAAAGTCCGTGAGTTTTCCTGTGTGTTTTCTCGTGGAGGTGGCGTCGGCCCTTCTGGGACTGACTGGCCGTCGAGGTACCCTGACGATTTGTTGTTCCGGGGCACCTCAACGAAAGGCGGCACTGTTGGCACAAGCGGGGGTTTTTGTGCCCCACACACCACTGGACCCCACCCAGGGACAATGAAGGCGCGTAAATGCGTTTCCCCGTGTCAACAAAGGCCAGGTATTACCAGGTAATATAGAAAATGATCACTACATTACGTACTAGGTTACTATACTACGAAAACAAAACGAGTTTTTTACAACTACCGACGTCCATAAACAACCGCATAATTACTACGCCGATGCGTTGTTCTTCTTAAAGTTGGATGTTCCTCTCAAATTCCGTTGGCCACGTTTTCGTAGCGGTGTCAAGTATTCACCGGCTCTTTTTACTTCAAGACATTATACTCCTCATAACGCATGCCGTTAAAAAGTACAAGTAATTTAACTAGGATTATGACAAGCATGAAACAGACATGGCGAAGCCCATAGATAATGTCTGGATTAGAATCCTTATAGTCTAACACGTCGCTTCCACAGATAACTAATCTTTTAATCACGTTGACTTTAAATCCAATATGGCTGTATTTGCTTATCCCACTAACATTATAAATGTGAAAGTTTGTATGTATCTGCTATTTGCTGTTCACACATGTTCCTCTCTCACAAACATATTTCACTTTTTTATGTTAATCAAAATTGCACATGGTTTGGGACACCTACGGAATAAATGGTTCCTTTGTGGTATACTTTACGCGAGTGAAACTCGAAAAAATATTATATGTATGAATAAAAAATCTTCGCCTTAGACACATCCCGTTTCTATATCGGGTGTTATCGGGGTATTTAACTTAGAGAAGCTCATTGGTACATAGCCGAGATTGAACACAGACTACCCGAGTTGAAGTCCATTCGCTAACCACTTGTACACCGAGATCCGTATGATTTAAAAAGGTTTTAACAAGTACATAGGTACAGAAAAGTATTACGAGAAACCATTTTAAATGTATACATATTTATTAGCTATTTTTTATGAGATAAGGGGCACATGAGCAGGTGGGTAGTGACTAACGCCGCTCACAGACATTTGCAAGACTAGGCGTTTTACAGACGCGTTGCCGGACTTTAAGGAATAGGTATGCTCTTTTCTTGAAGACTTCTAAGTCGTGTGGGATCGGTAATACCGAGGGTGGCAGCTGGTTCCACATTACAGTTGTACGCGGTAAAAAACGCGTAGGAAATACGGTAAAAGGCGCACAGTGAACCGTCATATCTTCTCAGGACTTAAGAATCGAGCTGACCGGAAATAACTTGATAGCCAACAATTCGAGTCGCACTACGTTGTATACGGACAAATGAAACGAGCTGACATTGCGAGGCCCCTGCCCACAGGTGGGAGCAGTACTCCACATGCGGTCAGACCTGCGCCTTGTAAAGTTGCAGCCGATAGCCTGGATTGAAGTACTGCTTCGCCTGACTGATCACATCCAGCTGCTTTGAGGCTTAGCATTGGTTTCCATAGGACCGCGGAACTGAACGTTTCTCGACATGTCGACGCCAAGTATTCCGATACTGGCTAAGGTCGATAGGTAGGCGTTTTGAAGACGAGCTGCTGCAGTGCTACTTACATAACAAATATTACTACACTACATAACTACTACTTAAACATTCGGCGTGTACTTACATTGTGCGACCAGTATGAAAAATCAAAATTAAAGCTTTTGGCGCATTCCTTGTTGTTCGGTGGCACTTTGGGGTTCATTATAACTGCAACAAACAGAAACACCGTATTATAATACAATAAGGATTCATTCAATACACGTCTAACCAACTGCGACTTGCATGTCTCGTCTGCTCATTTGGATAGTCTTTCAGGTACATTTACCTGTCTAGACAAAAAGTTCAGATATTAGCTCATCATCTATGGACTTGTGCGAGGTACCTTAAGTCCTTGCGTTACTGGTATTAGACAAAGGAAACATATTTAAGACTACTTTAATAAATTCCAGAAATTTATAAAGAATACTTAGCACCTTTGTTAAAGAAATACAAAGATCATATGAAACAACAACGATTAAGTTCGATGAATGTGCTTGATCTTGATACTGAATCAAGATATGTAAAAATCAGTGGAAATTTCATCCCGCTCTCGCTCTTCCAGAGTTCTAACTGTCAAAGTAGATAGGAGAAAAAAAAATATTTCATTTGAATTCGTTCCATTAAAAAGTTTCGTGTACTAAGTCAGCTTACTCGCGCCGGCGACAAGCGCGGTCGATATGTCGCGACGACGCGGCGCGCGCGGTATGTTTATCGCCCAAGACAACCCGGGAACAATGAGCTTAGGCCGGGAGTGAACCACAAAATGCCTCTAAGACAAAAATAAATATTGTTTATAACTAATATGGTATTTTAACGTGGCTGAAATATTTCTTTTTTTATGGCATAAGGGGGCAAACGATAAAACGGTGCCTTTAATGACTACCGACGCCCATGGACATTTACACAATTGCTATACCAATGACTTGGCAAATATATTACAAACTGCGTTAACGTAAAAACACTTTTAATCTTCTGAGAAATGAAGGCTCTCTGTGATTAGCTAAACTAAAAAAAATAATACATANNNGAATAATTTGTAAGCGTTGTTTTAACTAGTGGCCCGCGACTGCCGGTAATATAATAACCAGGTCTATTTATAAAGATAAGGGGGCAAACGAGTAAACGACTCCTTCTCCCGCCCGCCCACTCTCCAACGGACCACCGAAAGCTCAAGCGCAGGACGATACGCGATAGCATTTTGCGGCGGTATCATGTGAGCGAGAGACACCTTCCGGACCGTACCGGCCCATTTTGTCTGCAACAGCCACATTGGGCCGGTACGACCGAGGAATCATGGCTCTACCTCTTTCTAACAGTTTATAGTTACTTCAACTTAACTGAGGATGTTGTCCTTAAGCGCCGGTAACGCGTCTGTAAGACGCCTAGTCGTGCAAATGTCTATGGGCGGCGGTAAAAAAAATGTTGAATTTCCATCCCCAAGATCTTCACAATACGCCCGATTACACTACCCACGCCGACGCACACAGTTTACACATGCATACTTCCTGTTCCGTCTGTCTCGAGATGCACTCATGTCCCCAGTGCCATCAACTGCAAGTAACGCAATTCCATTTTGTCTGTCACATGCTTTCGTGGAATCAGCTTTACGCTTTGATGTTCTCAGAGGAACGAGATTTACTTCAAAACAACTTCAAAGCATACTTTTAATTATTCTTCTATGGTCAAAAGGAAAGTACAAAGTAATGTTTAATAATAATAAAAATAATGTTTTATTTGTGAGACAGAGAAAACACAAAAAATACAATGAAAAAAAAAACATAAATAAAATAAGCAATATTACAATGGTAAGCATAGGTTACATAATATCCATATTTTGATAGCCGTGTCTCACAGGAAGGTGAACCTCAGCATAAGTCTAGAATATTGTCCAGACACTGACTACGTGAACCACCCGAAATCAACAGCGGTGTCTGAGCTGTAGTTGGACTTCACAGTTATATGTTGTTTTTAGGCCTTTTAAATCACGAATTTACACGAGAGTGTCCTAGCCAGCGCAATACCATTGTCTATAGAAATCCAGCCAAAAATATTTCTGTTGTATGGGAGCACACTTAGACAATTATTTAATTCTGTTTTTTTTTTAATTTTCTTTTATAATATAGGAGGACAAACGAGCAATCAGTGCATGTTTACGGGGCCTATGAACAATTGTATAATTACTATGCCGTTGGATTGCCCTCCTTTTCTCCTACTCCCCAATGGGCCACCAGCTACGGACAAACCGCACGAAACACGACACCGAAGGTGTCACTTTACGGTGGTATCATTTGAGCGAGATGAGTGTGGGACACTTTGAGAGTGTGAGACACTCATAATTAGACACACAGATTTACCGAGTGTCCCGAATAAAATTGTATGGATGAGAGGAAATGCCAGATCCAGGTGTGATATAAAAAAACTTATGCTATGAACATAAGTTTGAACAGAAGTTAAAAATGGAAGTGTAAATAAAATAGTTCACGATATGCTTGTTGTATACAAATACAACAAGCATATCGTGAACTACTTCATTTACGACATGTAAATAAATTCATTATTTTTGTAAAACCTGTAAATCTGTATGTCCTATCATGAGTGTGGGTATACGTTTTTATCTTATGTGAAATATTCTATTTCTGTTTATGTCGTATTGTATAAGCGTGCCGGTTACTGTTGCGGCAATTTGAAAAATAAAAAAAACACTGAAGTATACTAATTTCATTGTTCCGCCAAAGTGGAGTGTTTTATGGGAATATCCAGAAATAAAGTGCTCACAAACATGTTGTGATATGTTCGGGACAAAGGAGTTATGAACACAAAGCGACATTTGCGACGCAGCCTTCAGTTTACGTGACTTGTTTTGATGTCGGGGACACGAGGCTTTGTTACGTTAAGGTTCTTCCGCTGTCGCTTAGATTGTATCACATAACATAGAATATATGGAATAGATAGACGTAGTTATGTGGGATATACCCACCATGGTTCAAGCCTTGACGTGGCTCTGTAGCCAAGGGTGAATACAGACACCTTGGGCGAAACCAATTGAACTTAGGGGGCTGCTCTTTGTACCCTTCTTATTATAAGTCATACGAGGGGGAGCTTTTGCGCACGGGGCAAGGAGCATCGATGGTAATTTCACTTTCCCAAATTGGCGAGATTATCCTAGAAATACCCACTAAAACCACCGTGAGTGCCACAAACAATGGCACGCACGGTGGCCTTAATGGGTATTCGGCACTACAATGTCGCGAGCCCTGCACACAACAGGGCTCAGGGCCGGTAATGGCGCGTAAATGCGACTTCTTGCATCACCAAAAACATATTTCTTTAACGAGTTATCGACCCCCATTATAATACGCACATGCAGATGTGTCGCCCTCCTTCACCTATTCCCAATGGGCCAAATGCCAAATACACGCAAACCTTATAAAACACTAAAAATGAAGTACAAAAAAAAAAACATTTCTTTTATCACAACACAAAAGACATTTACTATACTTTAACACAGAACAATATAAGTACAAAACTTAAGTGTCAGGCTCCGCCAAATTTTAAGACGATATCATGTCATCGAAACAACATGGCCAACATGAAACAATACTCGATGCTGGTGTTACATGGCACATGAACATCTCTAATCGTTTCGGCGCTGCAAATAACTGGTACAAAAGATCTACAGAAAGCAGCCTGCAAATAACTGGTACAAAAGATCTGAACCTCGCCTATTGTGCTATGAGTCAAGTTAATTTCTGAGTAGCACACGCCACTGAGTATAGTCGAAGTCTCATTCGGATATTCCTCGTACTTGACTCATAGGGCTCTCGGTATTATAACTATGACTTTGATCAGCTTTATTAGGTCTTTTAATACTATCTGTCAAGGCCAACTAGGTAACTTACATAAATAATATAATAATAATTCCAATTTGTTAAAATAACAATCTTTTTAGGTTGCCTAAAGATATCTCAAGTATACCCGACCGCTTCAAACATTAAAAAATTTAAAATAAATAAAATGTTAAAATATAAAATACTTCCGCCAACTTAACTACTTGCTGTCTTCAAAGTGAACTTTTTAATTTGTAACACACGTTCCGTACAGTTAAAGATGTCGGTTTTATTACACGTTTTACGTTTTAGCACGTACATGGACCGTAAAAAGATACGACTGCCACCTGGGAACTAGACAGGCTCTACACTGTATATCATGACATACCGCTGGTTACACATGGCAACACAGCGTGGCAGTTCTGAAGAAATACTTGTATACTTTAGACCACACGACTGAAGTTAAACTAACTTAAATTTATTTCATGTAGTATAGGTACAGAGGAATAGTGAAAAAGTGTGTGCTCGCGCCTGTCTCTTGCCACTACAGGAATATACGAAACGTATCTCTCTATCTGTCTTTCCATCTTCACCAGTCTATCTCTCTCTCTCCAATTACGCTAGCCCCATAACGCTATCCTTGTCTACGCGTAAAATGCATTCCTTGGCTTGCTCCCCAAGTCAAGCGTGATGGAGTAGTCGTGTACATGATGGTGCAAATATATTGTAAAACTGGATAATCTTGATGATATCTCCGTCAAGGCAAGATATTAATGGAAATACATGTACATAGGTAATGACCGCCTGTTCCAGTAGACATGGCTACTTTACACATGCATAGAATCATGTTTCTGAGACCAACTTGTCTTACCCAAACGACCCAAAACCAAATTTCTGACGACCGAGACCTACTATGGCTTCTAATCATTACCACAAGCAAGTTATAACAATAGTAACAGGTAGTGCCATGCTGCATTGCAGACGAATTGTAGAAGTGACAGCTATAATCCGTGCGGCTGGAAAGAAGGAGTGCAAGACGTCTGCAATTGTGTTGGTTTCTATGGGCGTCAGTAGTCTATAAAAAGCTCTGAAAGCTCTTCTTTGTTTTTATGTGAGTCGGTTTACGATTTACGTGATAATGGTTCTCTGATTGATCTGTAAATGCATCGCCCGATGGAATAAAGAAGGCGCATTGTTACACTCTCTCTCGCAAGCTTCGCCCATTTGGAACATTATTAGGACTAAATTTTTCTTTGACTTCACACTTTATCGTGCAAGCGTTTATCTTATACAAAAGGTTATCAGATCAAAAATAAAGAATACGTAATAATATATAAACAATAATGTATAGTTTCATTTTTTTTTTAACATAAAATGTCACAAAAATATGTATCACGTTAGGTACATGTTCAAAATGTAGGCGACTAAAATGTAATCTCAGTAATTAATGCATTCTGGGTTAAGTCGAGCGAAATGTGACGCACGTGATGACGTCACAGCGCCCACGTCCCAGCTTCGACAACATAAAAGCTTTTTAATGCGAGTTACCCTTTAGCATAAGCAGATCAATTTAGCGTTATCAGATTGTTTTGGGTAAAGGGGATTTCGGTTCTTTCCAGTAAAAAAATCGGGAAATGAAATTTGGCACATGTAAAGATTACAACATGAAATAACACAAATATATTTCTTTTAAACGAATGGACTCTTGGGATTGGTATAAAGCGTAGGAAACAAGAGAGCAAACATCAAATACAGTTATGAAATAAGTGGTAGAGACATTTTCGTACGTAAGTAAACAGTAAATGGTGGTGCCTTGCTGCGTTTCAGTCGCATTCAGCCAGCACGACCGAGCACCTCTAGCTTAAAGGATAGCGGCGTAAAGTGACGTCTATTCTTACGCGTTGGGCTCTGTGAGTAGCCGGAAGCCCAGTGGAGCAAAGGAGGAGATCGTATTTACAACAGCTGTGTAGAAATCTATGTCCCTGATTCTGTCGTCTTGGCGTACATTGAGCCTTTTTTTTTTTGTTGACGCGGGGAAACTCATTTAAGCGCCTTCACCGGCCCTGGGTCGGGTCCAATGGTGTGTGGGACTCGCGGCACATGATAGTGCCGAATACCCACAAGAAACAACGCGAGTACCATCAGTGGTGCCCTTGGTGAGGTGCCCCGGAAGAACAATCATCAGGGCACCTCGACGGCTGGTCAGCCCCCTAAGGGACCAAGTCCACCTCCACAAATGAGGTTGCCCAGCACTACAGGATAACCCCACCGACCCTCTTCTTAAAAGAGGGGTGCAAAGATCCCCCTCGGTTCAATTGGCTTCGCCTGGGTTTACCCCAGGCCAGTAAGTCCCACCGCCACGACAAGGCTTGAACCATGGGGGGG
>JAFELO010000106.1:582495-649959 GCA_017140195.1 Eumaeus atala | reverse complement strand
TTTAATTTCTTCGTTTAATGTCTTCGTTAACATTCGCGTATGTTACTATTGGTTGCTGCAAAGCTTCTGAAACGTTGGGCCAGTTAAATAATTAAATGAACTGCGGTAAAATTCGTAAAAGTAGTTTTATTGTAATCAGCTGAGGTTTGTTTGTTTATTGAACGCGCTAATCTCAGGGACTACTGGCCCGGCGGGTGATAGAGGAGGCTGCCGACGCGGGCTCCCCCCGCCGACGTCGAATGGGGGTACCAAGGAGGCGCTATCTGCAGAGCCTTCAGTAGTGGCCCTGTGATCCGTGTCGTGACGGGATGGTAACCCGGCCTACTACATCAAGACACGGCGTCGTGGCGACTGATCATAGCGTAGCCGGACAGTCCCCGACGAGGTGAAATCTTGCCTTTTCGCTGAGGCCAGCATGTCGCTGGAGAGGTCCTGTTGCTTGTAGATCCGGGACCCTCCACTAATGACGGCTGAAGGCTCCCGTAGGGGTTTAGTTGGTATTGCTACCCAATGGCCGAGTCCAACATAGGTCTGGACTCCCAGGTATCATGCGTAAATGCATTCCCCGTCGTCACAAAAAAGGGACCACTGGCCCGAACTGAAAAAGGATGTGTGATGTTGAATAGTCCACTTGTTGAGGACGGCTAATGCCATGACGCTACAGCTAATATGACCGGAGTAACGCGGGTGACACCGAGGGGTGTCCTCACCTAGAGTCCATATCTTAAGATGGTCCCACAGCCCTCCGTATGTCATCCTGCCGTAACACGTCAACATATATATATGTATATATATAACAGCTAGTATAAAATAAACGTTAACGAAAGAAATCTATTCAGTCTTGACATATCCTACAAAGTAATTTACGTTCAACTTACCTAAATCGTGACAGGGTCATTGATTTTTTGTGACATTGATATCGAAAATGTTTCAGACGGCCTTCCGTTCTAAATACGACGCACGCAATCAAATTTACATTCAACCTCATGAGCTTTAGGGTTTATAAACATTTGTCACTATCACCGGAGTAAAATCTAACTCGAATCATTTACTACGGGCATGAGGCATAGTCACCTTATTTCAGATTATCTCATATATAAAATTCTCATTGCAAGTACTCCTCCGAAACGGCTTTACCGATTTCTATCAAATTTTATATGCACATTCAGTAAGTCCGAGAACCGACTACTATTTATTTTTCATAAGTGAGAAGGTTGTTCACCCAACCCGACAATACAACGTTCAACTCAACTCAACAACGTAGCTGCTCTATGTATTTACCAAATTTCATGAAAAACTGTTTAGTAGTTTTTGTGCAAATGAGCAACGTATTTACAAAACTTCACACTTATATACTAGTAGGATTTCTATGTGTTTCTTCCCTCGCCTTCTCTTTGCTGCCCTAATTTATGTTTGTTTATTTTTAAGAAGAGGTAGTGCCATGCTGCATAGGAGGAGATAATGCTGGGCATAGTGCATGACTACATCCTCCTATGCAACAGAATTGCGCCGACACGACCGGGGAAGTACCTCTCGCTTACATAATACCGCCGTAAAGTGACATCTTCAGTGTCGCGTTTCGTGCGGTTTGTGAGTAGCAGGTGGCCAATTTTGGGTGGGGTGGGATGAAGGCAACGCATCGGCTTCGTAATTATGTGGATGTTCATGGCGTCGGTGGTCGTAAAAATGATTGCTCGTCTTCCCCCATTCCTATAAAAAAAATCTATGTGTATATTTAAGTACTTTTAAAATAAATGGTCTCCTCGTGGTCAACTATATCGGTTTCCAGGTAAATTTATGGAATGTAAATCCTACACACATTATAACAATCTGGAACACAAAATACGAGTGTGTATAAGGTCCCCTATAGTAATAACACAAAACGTAGCTGGTATGAGAGAAAAAGAGAAAGAAAATGTGTGCACACATCTCTCTCTCTCTCTTGCCCTACAGTGACATACGAAACATAACTATCTCTCTTAACTAACTTTTATAGCCCTCTAACTCTTACTTTCGTTGCCCTGATTATGTTTGATGACGCTCACTTGACTTAGGAAATTATACTTTAGAGACTGTGATAAAATTTATTTCACAAGTACTTTTTTTATATAAATTTGATTTTTGAAAGAAAATTGATATCTTCGTTAGGATAGATTTTACACGGGCCTAACTGCGGAACGCAGCTAGCAGTAACGACTTTCTTGTTACCAACATAATAAAATATATGAATGAATTTCTAGGCCCAATTGTATATGCACATTTATGAATTTCAACATTCCACATTCAATACTACGTCTATAAAATGAAATTCCACATCGGTAATGGGTTCAAATAAGTTTGAGTCCCCCACTGTCTCCCCTGGCAGAGTCCCAAGCTATAAAGTGAGTCATGCGCTGTCTTTAAAAGTCTTATGATGTAAACCACCCGGTGATTCATGCAATTGTTTTTATTGCTCTTATTAAAATGTGCTCCCTTTGTACCAATAGAACGAAAATACGTACTAAATAGTTCTCGCCAATTGTTGTATCTTGGAAATTTGGCTTTTTGTCGCCTGCGAGCAGTCTGGTGCCGTTTGGGACTGCCGACACCTACTAATATACACATAAAAGATACGTGGCCCGCATTTCGCCCCATTCCCCAACGGGCCAACGGACTATAACAACCTGACGAAACATGACATCTGTGTCTTTTTTCGTCAGTTTGTTATAGACCTATTCTCTGATTTCTACTCATTCCTAACGTAAGTCAATGGCCAACTAGCACTTGATGTTTTCGAACCTTGCTGTGTCATTAAGTAATTCATGCAATTAGGCCCCTAATTTATAATATTAAATTGTTATCTTCTCAAACTGTTTCATGGCAGAACATCTCTATTAAACATCAGTATATATCATTCTCATCATGATCATCAGCAGAAGGACAATTTAATTCCCAAAAAAAGTAATTTTCCCCAAAACGTCCCTTGCAATTGTTGCGGCCACAAAATATTTCTGCGCCAGTCATAAAGTCAAAAGTCCCAAAGTGAAATAAAAACTATCACTCCTTCGTCTGCTGGTGATGATAGCTTAAATGAAAGCAAATTTTCATAAACTGCAAACCCTAAACGAACATAACACATTCGTAACGAATCACCAAATCTCCGAGATTGACGTAACCGAAACTCGGGCATTACGCCTATTACATATGCCGCAAAGTATAATTTACTTTGATCAACATTCATTAGGCTAAGACGTTCGTAAGAGGCTCCAGGAAATTTATAGCGTATTCCAAAGTCGGGTAAGGCTTTACAGCGCTGTAAACGTCGCTCTTCATTACCGTGGGGCGGCAGGCTTCTACTGGAAAACCAAACTCCCTACCACGTAATTTGCTACAGCCATATAATCTAGGTCGAAGGAAAGCCTTGTGAAACATTCAATACGTATTTTATAATAAATACTCAAAATCGCAAAAAACAGTGCAATAAAAACTGGAAAAAATCATTTAAAACTAAAGCATCCAGTTATGTCTATAATAGTAGAACAAACGTTTATTATTAATTACGTTAGCTACTCATTCCGAAGAGCTCGCTAGAGCTAAAACAACCCTATGTATGATTATGATTAAAAGTCAGCCCATGGAACTTTCTTGAAACGAGGCAGACAAACGTAGGGATTGAAGCTTTTACATTTAAAATGTACTTGCTTTACATAGCCTTAGCTCTCCAGCGCAGCGTTCAAACTTTACAAAGTCGCACAATAAAAGTGTACCTCCTATTTAAGGTTAAGAGATCTCGACTCTATGCAGTTGAGAAACTATCCGAGATAGAAAGAGAGCATTGTGTTGTATTCCTATCCAAATCCATTTTTTGTTTTATTTATCTTTGACTGCTCTATGCTCTATGAAAGTGTCCAGTACAGCTTCATCGGGAGACAGTCTAGGTGAGATTGTGGTCGACAGGATGACGGATCCCCTCCTTTCCCGCAGATGGGAAGGATACATTCTGATATTTGTTTAAGATTAGCTAAAGTAACTATTATGATCTTGGCCCAGGGGACCGGGTCCATTCACCCCTAACGAGGGGGTCAGTCAATGTGTGGAAGCTAATGTTGGCCTCGCATTGTCGCGAGGGCTGGAGGAGCTGGTTG
Source organism: Eumaeus atala (assembly GCA_017140195.1). NCBI lineage: Eukaryota > Metazoa > Arthropoda > Insecta > Lepidoptera > Lycaenidae > Eumaeus > Eumaeus atala. The sequence continues at coordinate 645,835 of JAFELO010000106.1, read as the reverse complement.
AGCTATCCTGACGGAGGGAAAGCGTCGTCGTCCCCTTCCACCACGTACGGGTGGTATCGTCGTGATTTTTTTGATAAACTTGATTTGACGCTGTAAACTGCCAGTAGCAAGCCTTCTATAAAACTTAAGTATTATTGAGTGCTTTCCAGAAAACCTATGCCAATTAAATTGTAAAATAACAGATCAATTTTTAGCGTTTATTTCGGGGCATTGTCTGCCGTGAAGGTTAAACGGTGGCTCCATTTAACCTTCACGGCTCTATTCGTATAAACGTTACGTTTTAATTCTACGACTCTGCAAGTTCGACACGCCTCGGCAAAGTCTTGTCTTGTCAATGTAAAGGAGAGATGTATGTGCTGAGAGTCTCTCTACCCCGATTGATGCGAGTGCTTACGTGAACGTGATTTCATGAAAATCGATCACGAAGAGGATTTTTGGAGATGGAGTACGCGGGTGAATACGATAGGGGTTGCTAGTACAGGCAGAAAGAGAGAGAAGAAGAGATGTATTTTCATTATAATACCTTTTTTAATTCTATTTTGAAGATTCTCGAAAGTCGCTCACGTGACCCCAAAAAAGGTCAAACATCAATCACTAACAATGTAAAAAATTGCTAATCGCACTCACCTGTGGTATTCCCGGACATTTCAATGATACATTTGCTCTCCCGGGCTATCTCGCGCGAGTTGAAGGGGCGGACCCTCACCGCCACCTTCACCGACGACATGGCGGCCGATTCTTGTCTCAGCTACGCCACTAACACATCGGTACGCGCACCGAATTGTACCTGCAACAATAAAAATTAACATTTCAACATGGAACAGAAGAAATAGTATCAGTCCGAACTGGGGCCTTGGGTGTAATTTGCAAATCCCACTGCTACCACCACATACTTGAGTAATTATTTAATCGGTCATATAACAGATAGTAAGAAGTACTACTACCATCTTGTGTTACAGCCGAATTGTGCTGTATTGAATAGCCGGTAGCCCATTGGAGTAGAGGAGGAGGAAAGGACAGCAACACATCTGCATAACAACAATGCGGACGTCTGTGGACGTCGTTATCAGTCATAAAGATCCAATTTTCTCCCTCTTGTACTATAAAATAATAATTGAGACAAGTGGTAGTAGCCCGGTTTCACCATATCTGTAATGGCACTAATTAAAAACAATAAATCAATTTCTCTTTATGTATGTAAGCTATGAAAAAAATAATTTAAAAAATTATGGAAAATACTTTATTCAAATCTGTAAGTAGTACTTACGAGCCATTACAAAGAAATAAACCTTTTCTCTATATGTTACAACTTTCTTTAAGTCAGTTTCCTAATGTAGGATCTTCTCTATATATTACTATTTATTAATATAGATTAACACCGTAAGAAGGCGTTTACAAGACGTATAGTGTGTGAAGCGAGTACGCCACGAAGTCATAAGGCAGAGAAATAAATTTTCCGATATCACGCGAAGAATAATCTCACTGAATCCGCAATGGGCTGGTCACACACTCTGAAGATCAGATAGCAGGTTGGCCACTAAGGTTCTGGAGTGGAGGCCGTTTAACAAAACGAAGTGTTGGTCGACCGTTCACCAGGTGGGAAGACGATCTCCGTGCTGTAGCCGGTCCGAGATGGATGCAAACAGCAGGAAGTCGTCCGTCTTGGCGTCCATTGAAAGAGGCCTATGTCCAGCAGTGGACCGATAAGGACCGATAATGATGACGATAATGGCGTGTGAGGCCAACTCATTTATATCTTATTTATGACATTACAGTGTTGATAATTAATAACACGAGGTTGAGTACAACAATTATTCACAGGGCAGGGATCTCTGTTCTGTGAATAATTCACTATATAAAATTTAATACTAAAAATTAATAGTGACTTTAAAGTAGGTTTTTATCCATTCATTCTATATAACTATCTAAAAGTCGATTGGTTCCATTAACAGAGATATGCTGGGCTGGGAGATAAAAGGCTGCTAATGAATAGAAAACAATTAGACAACTACGTACGGTCAAGGTAAATTTTAAGTAAGAAATGCTGCTGTTGGTATCAAAAACAATAGAGTTAAATGTTATATCTGGCTTAATTGATACGATTAGTCATTTATATAGGAAATAAAAGTGAAAACCTACAAGCACAAATAAATTTATGCGGTTTAAAAAAAGTATTGGATGACACTTGGTGAGTGTAAATAATTTCAGAAGAAATGTAAATTTGAGTTACTTGGATATGGTTTTATTGATCCCATATTTATAAGTAAAGTGTTAAAACAATACAAAAGCACTGCTTTAACATTTTACTTATAAATGAGTATATTATGTACAAGTATAGTATATTTTACTTATAAATAATATTTATTTATAATATTATTCAAATGTTAAATCTCATTGTGATTTCATAATTAAAAATTTAACGGCAATGAGACTTTTATTTAATATCCAAATATAAAGCTTTATATTTGGATATTAAATCTCGATGCCATTTTTAAATTTCCGAAATACATGAGATTCCTAGTTCAACCTGAATCGCACGAAAGGTAAAACTTATATAGTACTACTATAGTTTTAGTTAATGTGCCAATGCAATAAAATGTTACACATAATCTGCTGTATCTATCGATTTCACTGACACACAATTATGATTGCCTTCTGTGCTTAAAGGGGTTGCAAACCATAGTTTTTGACGTGAATTTCTGCTTCATTCTGCCACACAGACGGATAGACGAACGAACAGAGTCACAAAGTGAGGACTAAAAGTGAGTTAACATAAGCTTCACGATGGTTGTAAGTCCGCAGTACCACAAATTCTAAATAAATTTCTGCTAAATAAAATTGTAAAACTCTGCTCCAAATGAGATGTCTTGGTACCGCCTTGTTCTAGCCGAGCAATTCACAGAATATGAAAGGAAATCCTTAAACGGATCTGGAGCGGGGCTTTATGAGCCAACCTAATGAGCTGCGTTTTTATTTTATTTCTCAACTAACTGGCAACGTTGCTACAAAATTTTATTTCTATGAATTTGAGTCTATTAACTGAGTTTAAATAGAGGTTCTCAAATCAACCCCAACGTATTCTGTATTCCGACTTCAAGCATATGATTTTGTAATCCATGTTTATGGATTAGATCTGTGGAAGTCTGTGGAATAGTTTATTACATCTAAAACTACAAAACAGAAATCGGTTATCGGCTGAAATGAATTATTGAAATTATTTTTCGTGATATTGATTACGTCTATAATACATATTGGTATGTTAGATGTTTCTCATCAAGTTTTATTGTGTCATATATCATCACAAGATTTTAACTAGTTCCAAATCCGGATATGTAATCTAAAATAGTAATAAGTTACATAAATACACAATTAAAACATTCGTACATAATCAGTTGTCTACATATAATCGGATCTAGATCCGATTCTTCTGCAGCAGTCACTGGGACATAAAAAAGCTCAATTCCAAAAAATTTATCGTTCTAAAATTAAACTGTTCCAAAACTAAACAAAACAAAATATGATCTATTTTTCAATTAGAATACACAAAGGCGGTGAATCCAATAACTAGCGGGTCAAGAACCGTTAAAATGTACCGTCACGGTCCGGTTGGCATTAGAACCGACGGCGCACGCGTCGATATTCAATACCGATTTACAAAGGTCATAGAAGATTGATTTTCTAAAAGTACTACAGGCAAAATGAAAAATTCAGGAACTATTTCACAAATCCAATATACCCCCAATTCTGAACTCCAGACACAATTTGTAGAAGATGAAAATATCATAAATCCTTTCCTAAGAATGCACCGAAAATGCGCACTTAGATCAATACACAAAATATGTAGGTGAAACGGAACCTTACGGATAATTACATACCAACAATTATCAGACGGGAAAATGCTTATTGATTGCAACACTCTATTCAAAAATCACTTAACGTATACTGTTTACATCCGAACTAGCACAGTCACACTTGGAACCATTTGTTCAAAATAACCGAATATTTATATAAAGGAGACACAGATGTTTAGAGCACGACTACAAAATGGTGAATGTTTCAAGTGGATTTTCGTGTTCTGTAATTGCCAACGGTCGGGTGAACACAGAGTCGAAAGTACCAACGCCACGGCCGCTGCACAGTTCCACGACCTTACGTAACATACACCGTAGCCTAAATCTTTCAATTCGCGAAGAAACTTCAGGAGATCGAAGGGACGGCCATGAAAACGTGTCGCAGAGATGACTCACCGCGCTCGCGAACGCCCTCTATACATTTCAGATCCGGGAAAAGCGCATCGAAGATTCGACCTTGGATGGCACATCGTAGATTAGGAAACCCGTAACTTACCCTAGATGGTGTATAGATGTGACGCACTTCTGTTTGTTTTTTTTTTTTTTTTTTTAGAAAAAATTAATAGCGCTTTGGTCAAGTTGCACCCTGGGCCGGCATGGCGTCGCCGATAGAACCGCGATGCGACTGCGGGCTGACGGCGAAGGCATTGGCGGAGCCTCCGGGACGCATGCGCGGTGCCCATCCAGCGCCTTCGATCTAACAAGGCGCTGCGCACTGGAACCGTGGCGCACATCACATCGCAAATAATATTAACAAACCCACTAAACCTGACCGTTTTAAGAGTACCACTTGCAAAACGCACCTGAAAAGGCTGTATTATTTTAAACACTCATTTAAATATCATAAAGAGAACGTTTCCCATGCATAACCGCACATAATATCCCATCACTTTTAAAGTGGTTTCATACACGTAACAAATTACTTTAAGCTGCCATCACTAGACCATTTAAGAGCATTAAAATTGTAATCTGAAATACATCTAGTAAGGGATATTGCCATGCGTTGCAGCCGCATGGGACCAGCACGATGACGTATCTCTAGCTCACAGAATACAACCGCAAAGCGATAGCTATACCGCCACGTTTCGTGCTGGTATACCCCTCAATGGTATGGCCCATTGAGGGAGAGGAAGGAAGGAAGTATTACTACTTTTAAACATGGATGACACCATAGCATGTGTAAAAGCAATAATATACTTGTTTTTCAGGAGGTAGTCTTTTCAAGCAACAGAAAGTAAGATTTAAACTTCAAAATCGCTGGAAACTCGTTTGTTCTACCCATGTAAGTACCAAATTACCGTATCTTAATGAGAAAGGATCAACTTGTTACGCAATATTATTTGACGAAACGTGCGCTGTAACGTTGGATGATATCAAATGCTTGCCAGACATCTTTACCGTAAGGTTTGCTTAATTCAAGAGACGGGTCAAGGAACAGACGAACTACGCACTAAATCGTCCCAACACCAATGGTGACGCAACTTATCGATTGTATCCAAGATTACGTTCTGACAAAACGGGATGAAAAAACCAAGAGTAGTGAGAGGTGGGGCTACCTTGCATTGCAGCGGAATTGGGCCGGCACGACCGAGGAAGTACCTCTCGCTCACATTATACCAACTTGAAGTGACATCTTCGGTGTCGTGTTTCGTGCAGCTTGTGATTAGCCGGTGGTGGTGCCATTGAGGGAGGAGGCGAAAAGGAGGGCAATACATCAGCATAGTAACTATGGCGATGTTAGTGGGCGCCGTTAGCTGTTTAAGGGTTCTCTTGTTTAAGGGGGACAAACAAGCATTCGGCTTCTTTGTCCCCCTATACTAAGAGTTCATGAACACATTAACGACGATTGGAAAATCCCAATAGCACTTCGGTCTGATCTGGGACTCGAGGTTACGGCTTGACCACGAGGCAGAAAATCATAAACGTACAGAGACGTTTATTTTTTGTGTACTTGTTAGAGGTGCTTTATAAACTATACTCAACATCAATCCACTTTTAATTTTGAACAATATAGTAGGAATTTTCTGAAGAAAAAAAAGGTATCTTTAAAGGTATTTTCTGAGGCGTTTGTTAGCCGTATTTACGAGTAAGATGTGTTCGGTGTGGCCTGTCGCTGACAGATCCGTGATACTACACGATAGCGGCCGAGAGTTTGCGCAGTTGTCTTAAGTCGGTCGCAGCACTGTATGTGCTGCGTTAAAAAAACAAGTGCTCAGTGGCCAAACGCCAACTTGACATTCTGCCGTCTAACGTCTGTCACTTATAAACCATTTGAGGTATTTTTAACAATCGTGTAGGTACGATTTAAAAAAAGCTCTCCGGTACACACAATAAGATATCTTATCGATAAGCGATATAATTTCTTTCACATTACTGTAAATAAAACTCATTCTTTGCGTGACACATGTACAAAACAGTCATTCAATACTGCTACAAAATCGCCCTTGGTATAGCAATATGGTAATAGCAAATCCAAGTGTTCGTATTTTTTGTCGACATGTTCCATTTGTATACATCATGCGGGCCAGAAGTGAAACGTGCCTTCTGTATGTACGTATGTTACACAAATGCTACAGAACGGATTAAGTTGAAATTTGACACAGATATGGATCACAATACCATAAAAACATTTTCATATGTAAAAATCATATAGTTGTTGTGGGATAAAGATCATATAGTTGTTGTGGGATAAAGATCATATAGTTGTTGTGGGATAAAGATCATATAGTTGTTGTGGGATAAAGATCATATAGTTGTTGTGGGATAAAGATCATATAGTTGTTGTGGGATAAAGATCATATAGTTGTTGTGGGATAAATTTTATGCTATTAATCGCCTGGATGTGCCAGTCTATACTTAATATAAAACAAAGTCCACAATAGTAGTCTCTTTATATGATTTCAAAATCTATTTAACGGATTTTGATGCTGTTTTCACCCATTTATCATGAGCAATCCTCGAGGAAGGTTTGAGTATATAACTTTTTAACGGGTGATGCCAGGGTTGATCGCTAGTTAATTTATAAATGGTAAACGCTATGTTATCTTCGTGTAAGAAGTACCAATTGTAAACCTAGAATTAAACCTAGTAAGCCTTATGTTTTATGAAATTACATTCCTATCCTATGGGGACGGAGGCTGCGTCGCGATCTAGTCCAATCCTGCAGTAATATTTGCTCCGGTGGCCCAGGGGACAGCTCGCGTTGGAGCCGTAGCTATTTTTCATTTCTACAGCAACATTGATCTCATGCTTTCTATTCTCTGATTATCTACTGCATCTTAATGAGAAACATTATTTACGTATTATCGTACTTTAAAAATGTTTGCGTCCCATAAAGGTGTCAAGACTCCGCAGTCAAATTGATATGCGAATGACAGTCCATTCTCACCGTCAACTTCTTAAGAAATGAGGCCTGAAGATAATATATTACTGTTAAGTGCGTACCCAAGGGTAGGTAGGTCAGGGCAGCTGATTAACTCTGTATACTTGTTGATCCCTTATAAAAAAATTGAAATCCGATTTGTCCTGAAATCATTTAGGATTGTAGTAACTATAAATGCTCAAAATATAATATATAATAAATATATATATAATAGAATAATTATATAAAATTTTCATTTCATTATACATCTAGATGTCGCGGACGAGTTGTAGAAATCGCTGTATTACATTACGGCTAGTCATTTCCAAAAACAGGATCGTCTTGTATTGCGGAAGGCCGACGATTAGCCGGAATGTCATTTCGAGACGGTCTTCAATATGGCCGCTGACGTTTATCTTGCTTTTAAGCACTGATAGTGATCGATACAAGCACGAAATTAGGCCAAGCGTTTTGAGTGTAAGTTGTAGCTTTAATTATGCTTAATGCCTACAATTGTCCCATAGACATTTATGTCGGTCCGTCTTCAGACAATTTCTGACGTCAACGCGCAATTATATTAGAACGGATTAAGCAGCACAAACGTCTTCGTCAAGAGCGAAGTAATTACAACACGCAATCTACCCGCAACATGGCTGCCGCAGACGCTGATATACAGCGTGTTCACTAATTGCTGTTCTGGTTCCTACAAAAACAACGTTAAAGTCTCTCAAGGCAATATAACAGAGTAACTTTATTTAGACACAAAGTAAAAATATATACATTACAACAAACAATTTATACAGGGTAGGGGGTGAGGACATATATTAAAGAGTTTAGAAACAACTAGAAATATAAAAAATTAAAAACCGGCCAAGTGTGAAATGGCACTCGCACAAGTCGCCTCCTTAAATAATTAATTTATTCTATTCCTTTCGAGTATTTAGCGGCAACAGAAATACATCATTTGTGGAAACTGTCTAGCTATTACGGTTCATGAGATACAGGTTGTACCTCATGGTTGTCACCATGAACATCAGACAGACAGATTGACAGTGAAGTCTTAGTAATCATTGATCGTTATCGGCCCTTTGTACAACTTACCTTATAGTGCCCTGATAATAGGCACAACGACCGCACAAAACTTTTAAAAATTTAAGTTTATATTACATAAACGAGAACCAAGGTTCTCCTAAAATCAACTAAACTAAAAAAACAACTGCTTTAGACATAGTGTTATTAACATTTTCTCATTATTTTTCTTATTAACATTTCACATATTAGTGTAGAATACTGCGACCACATTGGCAAAAATTCATGGATTAATTCATTGATATATAAATTATGAATTTTAAATTCGTCCTCGTAAACATTACACGTGCAATGAGACAAGTCTAAATTAACGACACAACATCGTTTCATTGAGACGGCCAGTTGTCAACAATTTCTGCAGCTAAATAAGGATCACTTTGTAATTTTTTCATATTTTAGTTACAACATCGACGTTATTATAATCATCAAAATATTTTAGAAATTTTTATATAGCCTGTGTTCATCACTGATAATGTAGAATTTTAATAATACAAGAATGTTTCAAATCGGTCAGGTAGTTTCGGAGCCTATTCAATACAAACAGACAAACAAACAATCAAATGTTTCCTCTTTATAACATTAGTATACATATAGATAGTATAATATGCAATATTTTGCATAAAAATTAATTACTAAAATGATGTTAAATAGGATTCCAAGATCTGTAATCTTACCTTGTTGTTGTTACCACCTGTTTACTTGCACTGGGTCGGAACGGCCTGGAAGGTACTACTCGGTCACTTGATATCACGCCCTTAAAATCTATCCTTCACTATACATATGGCACTGCCGCGTACTAAAATCGTTTTGTTCTCTAAGTGTTTTTGCTGTAATAACGAAGCACTCAAGGCTCGCCATGGTAGAAATTACCAGGATAATATAATAAAAGGCTTATCCTTGAGCTGCAGCACGACACGGCTGCCCGGAGAGCGGCGGGACGCGGTCGCCGTTAACCTAAATATACCGGCCTTCTGGGTAAGATTGTGTTACCACGGCGCAGGCCCGCAAGGATATTCTTTGTTCACTCCTAATACTAGTGCCCATATGCTTTGTAGATTATTATCAGTGTCCTGCGGTTTCACCTGTCTAATAAATACCTCAAGCGAACTGTTTATTTGAACTATTATTGAACATTAGCCCTTGTGCTGACATCTGACCACATTTTAGTCAGATTTGTTCGTTATTATATTTCTATTTATTTTACTTGTTGTGCTTTACTTACTTATACTTATACTAGCAGGGCGACGCATTTCAGGCGCCTAACATCGTACAATTCTTTATTATAAACTTCTACCACCTATTTCATCCTTTACGGGTCGATTTTTTATAAATCCTTCCCTAATGCTCACTTACATCATGGAAACTCTACACCAAATTTCAGGTTTCTAGGTACATCAGTTTCGGCTGTGCGTTGCCAGTCAGTCAGTCAAACGGATACTGAGTAATGACAAAGTTACATAATATACTAGTTACTTTGATATTTCTTTCACATTTCTGTTTATTTATCGTTGTTTATATAAGTTTTCATAATAATCCAAATGTTTTAGAAACTTTTATATATAGGATATATAAGAAGTGTTCATCGATGATTGCTACACATATACTGACAGTAGTTTCGGAGCCTATTCAATGCAAACAAACAAACAATCAAATATTACCTCCGTATGATATTAGTATAAGAGTATAGATGTATGTACCAGTAACAATTTTCAACAGCAGCAACAAAACTCTTAATATCCATAAACAGTACCCTACACAGTGCCCGTGTAGTGTCCGCTAATATTCACAAACAGTACCCTACACAGTGGCCGTGTAGTGTCCGCGGACACGACAGGCGAGGACAAGGAGGATCAGATATTCTAATATTCATGAGATGTGGACGCTCCAGTTTCGTCCGCGCGGCAAAAATTCTGCCATCCAACTAAAATGTAAATCGATGCACTTTAAGGGAGTAGCGTCTGGCGTAGGGATAACCGGGCAGTAGCCGGGCATAGTTGGGCTTTCTGAATGGAATGCGGTCCGTCCAAATTGAACGTTAACAATGTTTAATATAAAAATTGTTTATTGTAAGATGGTGATGCTAACTGCTGTTTGTACCCCTCTTACATAAAGAGAGGATTAAAGAGCATGAGGAAGAGCCGGTTTTTGTACCCTTCTTATAAGGGGGGAGGGGGACAAAGGAGCGAAAGACGGCACTGATGGCACCCGTGATGGTTTTTGTGGGTATTCGACACTATAATAAATAACAGTTTTTGTTATAGTGTAGTAAACAGCGCGGCATGCGCACGTCTCTCTCCGTCCGTATCTTTCTCTCTCTCTCTCTCTCTTTCCGCTTTTCTACTTTGCTTTGAACAGTGTAGTGTCGCGAGGATTGTTTTAGTTTTGTTAAGTTCATACAGGTTGCTTTTGTACATAATACATAATAAAATAATAGAAAATAATAACAATAATGAATCCTGAAAGTGTTTCTGCAGAAGTTCCGGATATTGCTGATGGATTTAAGCAAGTTCTTACTGTCAGTGTAAAATCTCTACTTACCTAAAATCAGCTTCATTCCATCCGGGTGCCCCGTGACACCTCGCAACTTTTTTATTCCTGCCAGTACCGTTTGAGGTTAGCGCGTTCAAACAAGCAAACTCTTCAACTACATATTATTAAGTATAGATGAAATGCTCATATATTCCGGCCCTGTTCACTTGAATTTCAATACAAACTGGCTGTACTGTCCGGCCGTTAGGTTACGTTTTTGGGCGTTGTGGCAACCCTACACACCTACGAGGATATTTTCACGAGGAGATTTCAACTGCGTACTTCAATATAATTTTATATTACATTATAACCCTGGAATATCCGCGTATCATGGGGTAATGGGTAATGTCATTGCTGCATTGCAGCCGAGTTGGGCCGGCACTACGGCAGAGATGCCACTCACATAGTACCGCCACATTGTGAAAACTAAGCGGTCGCGTTTCGTGCAGTTGTGAGTTACGGGTGGCCAACGTTTTTCGTTGACGTGATACCATAGTATAATATAATATACTATATATACTGCCGCGTTGCGTGTCCTTTTTGAGAAGCCGGTGGCCCATAGAGGAGGATGGGGTGCAGGGAGGCCATCTCCATATGCGGTTATTAGTGGGCGTCGGTACCAAATGGCTGCGATTGCTCGTTTGTCCTGCTATGCTAGAAAAAAAACCATGAGCAAAGCAAAGAAGTAGCAGGTCGGGCCCGCACGCCTAGAGCCCATGCCAACGGAGGCTATGGAAGCTACAAGATTTAAAAGTTGACTAACCTACACTTGCGGCCCAATACACTTCTTTAGTACGAAACGAACCGCAAGTATACATTTTTTTTTTTGATTTCTCTTTCTTGATGTAATTATAAATTGCAATGTTTTGGAGCTTTCCTTTTATTTATTTTTTTCACTACTACCGACACCCATGAACATCCGCACAATTACTATGCCAATGCTTTGCCCTCCTTTCCGGACCACTGGCTACTCGCAAAAAGCGACACCGATGATGTCACTACACGGCAGTGTTATGCGAGCGAGTGTGTATGTGGTCCTGCCGGCCGAAGTCCGCTGCAAATGGCACTACCTCTCACCTGTATTATATACTAACGTCTTGTTAAATTTTATGATTCTAGGTCACTGGAAATTGAGCATAGCGTACCGTTGTCGTCTGACACAGAGTGTCTACTCGGACAGACGAACAAACCGACCGACAACAAACCGACCACGCAAGGTTTCGCTTTTCCTTTTGTAACACGGATGATGAAACGGTAAAAGCCGGTCAATTAAAACCAGTAAAAACCAAACTTATTCATTGACATTGTGAAGCAGTTATTTGGCAACACAGAATCACAAACACATTGATCGAGTCAACCAGGACGGAGGCGAAAGGTCACCGAGTGCACAATCCAGTGCGCGGAGTGTCGAGACGTACGCAACGATAATTGAGGTCTTATCGCATGAGGGACTGGTTTTATAGCATAGCACAAAAGATCAGCCGAAGCCATTCACATCCGCATATGCAGATGCGTTGTCTTCCTACACCCACACGCAGATGGGCCAACAGCTACACACAGACTGTACGAAACGCAACGGCATAGCTGTCACTTTACAGTGGTAACATGTGAGCGAAAGGAGCCTCCCCGCTCCGACGAGCGGGGAGGCTCCATTCGGCGGCAATGAGTCCCTCTTACTACTGCTCGTTTGTACCACAGATATATATAAAATGTGTTGTGTGTACTTATGTATAATGTATATGTAATGTTAGAAGTTATACTTCTTTGGTGTAACGAGAGAAAAACTAAAACGTCGACTATAGCTAACTTCAGGGTGTCGGTATTTCCTGACGGTGTGCGCGCGCATCGTAAAAACTTTATCATTTTTTCCTAATGCGCCAAAGGAATAATTTAAAAAAATATCTGTGGACGCCACGCCTCGTTAGCCTAGCCCTGCGCTAAGTACCATAACTAATATAATACAAAAGGGTATTAGAGAATTAGCGTGGGTACAATGTCGAGGTGTTACGATCCCGCCACGAGACCTAGGACGAGCTCACACTGACGCAAGTGTGACGTCAGGGGAAATTATTGTGGGCGAGACGTACTCAGGATACCGAATTACGGTAAAATGTTCCGTTTCAATGGACACAACGGATCAGTCTGCGAATATTATGTAGCGAAATAGTGATATCAATTTTGTAATATCGATATTTCAAACACAATCAATGGTGGTAATACAATAATAAGATAATATTATGATACTAACGTGATAAGATCCACCAGGATAAATTAAAATTGGCGGAAGGTTTTTATTTTACTAGAACAATTACTGAAAATCGTTTTGGCCTGTCTCGGTTGGTAAAAACTTAGCAAGTCAAACGTTGCAGATTCTAAATGCATATGGTTGTGAGTAGTATAAAATAGACAACTGAATTTCATGTCAAAGAATCAGTATTGGTACAACAATATTTAATAGAGATTTAATTTCTAAACAAACTAAAATAAAACACATATGAAAATTCAAATATCAACTAAATTAAAATGATCAAATAAAGTAATCGAAAAAAGAAGATGTAGTGTCGTGCAGTGTAAGAGGAGGTAGTGCCCTGCGCATGGTGCATGACACTACATCCTCCTATTCAACGGAATTAGGCCGGTACAACCGGGGGAGTACCTCTCGCTCACTCGATACGGGCGTAAAGTGCGTCCAGACACCTGCGGTGTCGCGTTTCGTGCGGTTTCTTAGTTGCCGGTGGCCCATTAGCGAGAGGTGGAAAGGAGGGCAATGCATCGGGATAATAATGCAGATATTCATGGGCGTCGGTAGTTGTTGAAAGGCTCCGATTTCTCGTTTCTCCCCCTATATTATAACAAAAGGGAAAAAGGAATAGATTGCAAATCACAATCTATAATCACACAAAGATACTTTCCACGACAAAAAAATTATGGATCTCTTATAGCCCGTAAAACCGCGGGCCGCAACTATATTGAGTATACACCAGACGAGATTGGTAGGTATTTTCCTCCTCTGGCTGCAGACGGTTAGCAACCCTGTCTGTTCTGAGTGACAAAAATTAATGCCTTTTAACATGTAATACGTCTGCACAACGCGCAGCGGTGGCGCGCCAGACGGGCTAAAACTCTCCAGCTTATTTTTAATATTGGAAATTACATTCATCATTTATATATTGCTAGCGAACAGCCCCAGCTTCGCCCGTGAATCCCTCCTGAAATCCTCGGAGGTCCCTCTGTACATGGCTGAACACCGCATGAAAAACTGTTCAGTGGATTTTGAGAAAATTGATGACAGACGGCTTTTGCGGATTTTTTTTTCTCTTGTATATATAAGAGAGACTTATGACTCGACTTATCATAAAGACGTACCGATTGTTAGCTAATTATACCTTGCGCGACTCATAATGCAAAGCATTGTAGCACTCAATGATCTGCGAGTGATCAAAACGGTGTACTACGAGGGTGGATCTAAAAGTTCTGAGCCCGACCAAGAAAATGAAAGAAAAGTGGATCTAAATTTATTTTTATTTTTCGACATAGTCTCCATCTAGTTCGACACACTTCTTCCACCTGACCTGCAACTTGTTTATCCCCTCGAAAAAAAAAGATTCCGGAAGGTCGGCGAAATAATCGTTTACTGCGACTATCACCTCATCTTTGGTCGAAAATTTCGAGCCACCCAAATGTTTTTTTAAATTTGGAAATAAATGACAATCCGAGAGGGCTAAATCCGGCGAATAAGGTGGGTGGGGCAGCAATTCGTAGCCACACTCATGGATTACAGACATTGTTTCAATCGAAGTGTGAACACGTGCATTGTCTTGATGAAACAAAACTTTCTTACGCAACATTCCTGGCCTTTTTTCTTTTATTTCTTCCCGGAGTCTTCGTAAAAGGTTACAATAATAACTAGAATTTATAGTTTGACCTTTCGGCAAATAATCTACAAAAATAATGCCCTTCGCATCCCAAAAAACAGAATCCATGACTTTGTTAGTCGACAAAACGACCTTAGCCTTTTTCGGCGTAGGAGTCTGATCTTTTCCACTGTTTGGATTGTTGCTTTGTTTCAGGAGTATGGTGGTGAACCCAGCTTTCATCCATGGTAACAAATCTAGACAAAAAGTCCTCGGGATCAGTCTCAAAAAGTTCCAAACAGTATCGCAAAATTGTGTATCGAACTCGTTTTTTGTTCAGCTGAAAGCAACTTCGGGACCCTGCGAGCAGAAACCTTATTGAACACCAACTCATCCGTTATTATGTGTTGCACCCGGACATAACTAATGTTTGTTATCTCAGCTATCTTCTATGGTCAAAAGTCGGTCACCGGTACGAGATCACAAATATTATCGATGTATTCTTTCGTGGCAGAGGATGTAGGCCTTCCACTCCTAGGATCATATTTAATGCACTTCTTGACACTGGAATACGATGGAGCAGACTCCCCCAAAGTGCTCACCATATCTTGATGGATGTCTTTTGGTGATAGGCCTTTTTTATTGAGGTACTTAATGACTGCAAGGTGTTCAATTTTCTCCATTATTGAAAATTGCGTCAGATTGCTTCAAACTTAATCACAGAAATTTTATATTGTGCAGTATCGGAATGAAACTACGCACAATAAATCAATATGACACATACTATTTTTAAAAAGATGTCATAGCTCCACGTAGGTTGGGCCACGAACTTTTAGATCCACCCTAGTAATAAGAGAATATGTTTTTGTGTTCATTTTAGAGCATTGTACAGGACCCGTTCCGCTGACTTTAACTAAAAAAATTGTGTGTACTAATGTACACTCCTTGGAAGTTATAAAATGTTCACTGTAGTTAACTTCAGGATGTCGGTGTTTCGTGGAGGTGTGCGCGCGCATCGCAAAAAAAATACTTTCATCATTTTTCCCAAACGCGCCAGAAGGAGTACAGCTTCAATAATTTTCTTGGTCCTCTAAGGAGTCCTTAATTTATGCTTCAAGCATTATCTTATAAGTAAAGTTTGCTGTACGATGTACTACGTCCCATTAACGGAACATCTAAGGAAATTAAACTTCCAGTATAGTGGATGTAACTGGTCGCGAATTGGTCGCAGTTCTAAATAGAATCTAGATAGACAACTACTAGATAGACAACTACTAAATAGACAACTACTAGATAGACAACTACTAGATAGACAACTACTAGATAGACAACTACTAGATAGACAACTACTAGATAGACAACTACTAGATAGACAGCTACTAGAAAGACAATTACTAGATAGACAACTACTAGATAGACAACCACTAGATAGACAACTACTAGAAAGACAATTACTAGATAGACAACTACTAGATAGACAACTACTAGATAGACAACTACTAGATAGACAACTACTAGATAGACAACTACTAGAAAGACAATTACTACATAGACAACTACTAGATAGACAACCACTAGATAAACAACTACTAGATAGACAACTACTAGATAGACAACTACTAGATAGACCACTACTGGAAAGGCAATTACTAGATAGACAACTACTAGATAGACAACCACTAGATAGACAACTACTAGATGGACAACTACTAGATAGACAACCACTAGATAGACAACTACTAGATAGACAACTACTACATAGACAACTACTACATAGACAACTACTACATAGACAACTACTAGAAAAAACAAATTGTATGGCAAATATGATTTCGTGTTGTTATAAGAAAATGTGCCATCTTCATACACCTCCTTCTTCAACTCTCCGCGCGAACGAGGTCATAGGCAACAAGTTAGTAAGCAAATAAAACCATGCATCAGGCGGCACGACGTCACTATCAATCTATCTTCGAAATATTTTGTAAGGTCGATCTTGTCTATTCACATTACGTAACCGTCCGTCAATGTCCGATCATAATCATCGTAGACATCATCATTACATACAATGTCTGATCGTAAACGTCGTAAACTTCATCATTACATACAATGTATGACCATTATCATCGTAGTCATCATCATTACATACAATGTCTGATCATAATCGTCGTAAACTTCATCATTACATACAATGTATGACCATAATCATCGTAGTCATCATCATTACATACAATGTCTGATCATAAACGTCGTAAACTTCATCATTACATACAATGTATGACCATAATCATCGTAGTCATCATCAATACATACAATGTCTGATCATAATCGTGGTAAACTTCATCATTACATACAATGTATGACCATAATCATCGTAGTCATCATCATTACATACAATGTCTGATCATAATCGTCGTAGACATCATTATTATGTACAATGCCTGATCATAATCAACGCAGATATCATCATTATATACAATGTCTGATCATAATCATCGTAGGCACATACCCGTCAGATTGATTTTGCATAAAATATCTTTAAGTACAATCACGGTTCAGTATGAAATCGTATCTTGTATTTTGACAATGATCTCTTTACATATTTTTGATTTGGCTCCGATCCGCGAGAGAATATTCAAGCAAATCCGACACGAGGCGCTAGTGGTCTAATATAAATTCAAATCGAAACACGTTCCTACATACATTTATATTCCTAATGTGACCCCGAACAATGGACTACAAGAGGAAATGCAGTGAAATCAGGAGCTACTTACGTACATTTCACTGGTTCGTTGCTACGAACTAGTGAAATGTACGTAACTGTGGTGCTCCACAGCAGTGCGGCTAGCAGTTGCGTGGAGTCGACTTCCATTTTTTTTCAGTACACACGCCTGACCTGGTGAGTGAGCTGGTGAACGCGTGACGAGAACGTTACGAGAGAGAGTAAGATTTAAGTTATAAAGATAGAGAGATAGAGAAAAGATAGAAAGACAGAGAGAGTAAAGTGTATTAGTGAAAATAGAAGGAGACATATGTAGTACTAATGTTGTTAACATATAAATTTAAACGAGTATCAAGTTTTACTGCAGTCAAAATCACGCTCATATTAGCCATCTCATTGCAGTTCTTCAGCAGCCGAATCATACTTCCACGACGGATGCAAATTGTTTCCATCGCTTTAGTTTATTAATACTTCAAAAATTAAACCCGTAATTTACCAATACCCTCACTCAGAGTTATTAATAGCAAATCCCTTTATTATTAGTTGCTTTAAAATTTCGAACGAGGGCACTTTAGCCGTTTCATTAAAATGGAAGTTGCGATGGCTTCTACGCAAATTAATTAAGTGCTAGACAAGAATAAACCTTTTGCGCTGATGTCATATTCCATAGCTTGTAGTGTAAAATGTGTTGTGACGTATTTCATGACGACGGGAATAAATTATAATCACATAATAATGTCATCCTGTCAGCCGAAATGCGACTACGGTAGCCATTTAATCAGAGAATTACTGGCTTGAATTGAAAAATACTTTTTATGTTGAATAGTCCATTTATCAAGGAAGGCTATAGGCAATTTAGAATGACGCTACGACTAGACTATATAATGAACCGCGGGATGATGCTAGTATTTAGTAACTCAGCAAATACTTTTATGTATACTTGAATGACGGTCATCGAAGAACAATTACACGAGTAAATAAATAGCTGTGCAAATTTGAATTTGGGATTCCTTACCAAAGAGGAGAAATGCGTGAGTGAAGTGGCCAGTACGAAAAACGCCAATTTCATATGTAAGGACCTGATATATGTATGAAAAATAGATAGTGGACGATTCTCAGACCTGCTGAATATGCATATAAAAATTTGGTAAAAATTGGTAAAGCCGTTTCGGAGTAACATTGTGACGGTATGAATTACAAGTGGCCCAATGGAGGAGCAGAGCAATGTATCGGTACATTAATTATATGGAGTCTATGGAAGTTGATAGTCATCACAATTCGTTGACTGCTCGCTTATCCTTATACTATAAAAAAAGGAGATGGCCCATTGGGGGAGGTGAAAAGGAGGACAAAACATCGGTATGATTATGCTGGTGTTCTTGGGCGTCGGAAGTCGTTTAAAGGCTCCGATTTCTCGTTTGTCCCCCTATACTATAAAAAAATTGTTATAACAAAATAATATTTTATTACTTTCAGCTCGCGTAATCCTTCTAAAGCAAAAAAACGAAAACCATAGGTTATAGTCTTCCGAATCGTCCAACCAGCGTGCAGCCTGTCGACAGATAAGACTTGAGGCTTTTCGACAAGCAATAGCCTTTGTTGTGCCCATCGATTGAGTCTATTAATAGTCTTAGTGGCTGAAAAGTACTTCTTCGGTAACTTCGACGTACGTTTAAACTACATTTGTGTATTCTTGGATTGGTTTATAAAGAATTCAAAAGAAATCTTTTTGTAAAATTTAATTCTTAGTGAATAATGTACTTCCTTTTATAAATATTTATTATTTCTTTATATAGAATATGTGTAAAAAGGAGGAAGCAGTCTCTTGATAACTGGCCACGCTCATAGAGATCTACATTCGTGTTATGTGGACGTGTTCTAAACTCTCGCCTTCAATGGGCCACCGGAGATGTCACTTAACACATCTGGAGGTGTGATGTGAGCGAGAGGAGGAGCGCGGCACTTCCTCTCACTGCACCAAATCTTTATAAAAGCGAAATGCCACACTCTGATTAAATACCACACTCTGATTAAATACCACACTCTGATTAAATACCACACTCTGATTAAATACCACACTCTGATTAAATACAAACTATAAAAAAAAATTGAAATGAGCTATTTTTGTTATGCCAAAATAAGTCAGAGATAATAAGCCTGTATTTATGGCTAAAAGCTAGTTCGGACCAACCTGGGGCGCGATCCTCGCGGTAGCAAATGTGTTTTGGGCCTTCGAGCTTCATAGATTTAAAGTCGTTGCTTTAAAAAAAGGATAAGAGAAAGAGAGTCACACTGCACATGAATTGGGCCGGCACGACAGGCGATTTACCTCCCGCTCTCCTCACATCTCCATATAATGACAACTACGCTGTCGCGTTTCGTGTGGTTTGTATGTAGGCGTGATCCAATGGAGGGATGAGGAGTTCATCTGCATCGGTGCGGTATCGGTAGTATCACATGACTCCGATTTCTGGTTTATCCCCCTTAAGCTATACGAAAACACTTCGGCCGTATGCAGATGGCGCCTTGTGTAAAAGTGACACTTCTCCTGTAGAACATCAGAGCGAAGAAGTGATGGCTGTGAGGTCTACGCCAATGAACAACCGTGGAACCTTGCTTTAAGGTAAGCAATGTCCATTTTTATCAGTCGCGTGACTTGGGCGAAGAAACGTAAAAGCTTAATCGCTTCACGTCGATGTTATATGAGCGAGACGACACTGGAGCGATGTGGAAAACGGTCGTGAACAACATAAAACATAAAAAAAATCATACTTATAGTAATTTCATGTCCTGAAATATTCATTTACTGACTCGTAGACGTATAACATCTATACAATGTCTAGTGCCCAGTCACAATACAAGTACGTCGGTACCCCTCGCATCGATTAATGGCCGACCGCCCGGCGCCATTGGCTGGTGCGCGTGACGTCACAAATATCGACCCGGAGCGACCCACGCACGCGCATGCGCCGCGAGCCGATCTCGAAACCGATTGGCCCGCGTTTCCCATACAGCTGAACACTTACTATTACGCCTTGTTTTGAAAATATAACAATGTAGCGACTACAGACAAAGGGTTGCGGAAAAGGATTATTTATGTAACTAGACGTCTTACTTACGTCTTACGTTGTTATATATTTTCAAGAAAGAAGTACAGATTTTTGTAAGTAATGTCTTCCCAGCTGAATTTCGGCGACGGTGGTCGTGACTGTGGAGACCAGCCAACTGCGGAGGACATAATGTAGTTCAAGAGTGTGTGTAGGAACGCAGGTGCAATCTCTATTCCCGCAATCACAAACGACTGGGGATAAATCAGCCGTAGGACCAAGGACCTTAACGGGCTCTTGGAGGCACGAGGTTGTTGTACCGCTAACTTCATGACTTCGGACTTTTATCAAAAATTGAAAATCCCGATAACACTTTTTTGGTCCGATCCGTGAATCGAACAATCGCGGCTCTGGTCGTACACCACTGGACCACATGCGGTAGTATGTGGCTCACATCGATACTTGCACACAATAACTCGATTGTGTGCAAGTATTGAGTATAAAAACGTTAATGGTCTTCACTTTAGCCTTAGCTAATTCGTACAATTGTTCGTTGAGTGTACATATCCAAATATCTCAAAAACGGGCAGGGTGGATGGGTAGGACCATATCCATTTTGATGAGAGCATGTGAATATTTCCTACTCATACTTGTCTATATTTCCGCCACATCTTCGCCCCAGTTCCCTAATGGGGTAGGCCGTGAGAACAGAGGGCCATATATCACGATCCTTACATACTTGCCATGCCTCTTACATATTTACGAGGGTGGATCGAAAAGTACTCAGCCTAACACAGATTCATTCAATTCTAAAAATCAAATGTATCAACATTATTTAGTTCAGTTCAGACTAGTTAATCGTGTGAAGTTCCAAACGCGTGCGATAATTAGTTGTGATTTTATATATTTTTAACAATGCAATCGGACATAGTTCCTGCAAATGGAGCTAATCGAACAGTGTGCCATCATTAAGTGCCTCCATAAGAAGGGCCAATCACTGAAAGCCATCCATGATGATGTGTTCAGTACTTTATACTTTAGGCCTACCTAAAGTATAGAGTATCTCTGTCTTATTCATCCGTCAAAAAATGTATAGCAAAATTCAGGCGTAGTCGAGAGTGAAGTTTTCCATCCACCCTCGTATAACTCTCAGTAGTCGTGATCTATGTAACCGCAAGATTCCATCAAGAATATCCGTTGTGACGTCCGGGAATATCGGTGCACGTACAAAATAAACTCAGTTAATCTTTCAGCTTGTGTCAGAAGCACTAACTTCGTTTATAGTGATAATAATAATACCTCTGGGCTTATCACACCACGTCAGCTTAGACTTGTGCTACAGGTACTAGACAACGGAAATATATTTAACAGTTTTTTATGTTTAAGATTTTTACTATAGAAATACATATCATACACATGTCCATGACTTAGTCAATATTCGAACCCGCGACCCCTGGCGTAACGCGCAGACTAACAACCACGTTACCAACTGAGCCAGCCGGCAGTCAATTACAAAAAACGTAGTACCTCAGAATAAATGAGAAACTTTTCACATGGCTACATACTACAAGCTAGTAAGTAATTCCATCTTATCTCTACTACGAATAGCAAAAAATTTTATTGGTATAATTGAAAAAATATTCTAACAACCTAGGTTTTATAATGCAATGCTTTTTATGATACACTAATTTCTTAGTTTTGTAGTTTTAGCACGTATAGTAGTAAAAAGAAAATATAAGTAAAAGCTTGTTACAATTTATGTTATAGGAGGGGATCAACAACAAAACGCTATTAGAGGTTTAGTTAGACTTGCAAATACATTTATTCAATAATGGTCTCTTAACATTCACAATCATGAAAAAACTTAAAGTAGTACCAGAAACAAGCAATGGAATCAATACACTTTTTAATGAGAGTTAGTAAAAAGTGAGGGAACGAAGTTTTATCTGGGTAGTTGTCCGAGACTCCCTGCAGCAACCAGGAGGTATCCTTTCTATGTTTTATTGTAAATCAATCCTCCAAGCGGCAGACTGATTGTTCTTCAATCCTGAACTTCAATAGGGAAAGATTATGGTGACATCATATCTTCACCTTAAATGTAAATTTAATTTAAAAAAAGGAGTAGAGCTCTGAAGAGGAACACACAACCAATAAGATGTCGTCCCATTCTCTTGGCTTCATGTGCCAACTAAAATCTGGCAAGATGGATTCTGTTACAATTAAATATAATTTAACATTCAGATTCAGAACAATTTCATTCATTCGTGACATATACTATTCAAACTAACACATTATTGATACGGTCTACCAAATTGATAGCCATACAGATCATGTAAGTACTACTAACAAAATGCTCACATAAGGGAATTAAGACATTTTAATATTAACAAAGACTTTTCGAAACATAAGATGTGAAACATGACGCCGGCAAGAAATCATGAACTCACCCTTTTATATAAAATATTTCGTGCATCGTTACATGAAAATAAGGACGGACGGAAAAGAACAAACTATTCAGTTAACATTTTTTTTAAGAAATAGCTCCGTCTGCCTAGTAGAGAAAAGGAAAAGAGTTACACTTCTTCCACACAGGGCACACCCTCAGTCTAACAGTCAAAGATGTCAGATATACTTTTTTTATAAAATATTTGAGTAGCAAAACATAATTGAATTTGGCAGGCACGTCCAAGGACGCCCACTTGATACCGCCGGTGTCGGTTTCGTGCGGTTTGTGAGTAGCCGGTGGCCCATTGGGTGGAGATGTAAAGGAGGGCAACGCATCAGCATACTGATCATGCTGATGTTCTTGGGCGTCGGTAGTCGTAGAAGACTCCGATTCCTCATCTGTCCCACTAAACTATAAAGAATAAGAAAAAGTCTAAAGCTAAACTAATGTGATCTATGGTGTGGAGAGGCAGAGACGTATGGCCAAATTATATAATCAGAAGAAAATCAGCAGTACCAAATTTTGTTGGTCAGAAATGTTATGGGGACATATCTATTACAGGTCGAGTAGAGTAAGAGAGTAGAGATATGAGGCGCTAAGTATAGAATTGTACCAGAATTACGCTGTGAGATAATACGGGTGAGAGATCTCTCTCAACTCTCATGAGATTGGATTCATTTCTAGATATCAAATTTCAAATATGCGATGTCGGTTATATTTCCTTTGCCAACAGATTCGATGTTTTACGCCAATCTCTTAAATATCCTTACATTAATAAAATTATCATAGAATAGAATTTATACTAATATTGAAGAGGAAACATATGATTGTTTGTTTACATTTTGTAGCCTCCGAAACTATTGCACCTATTTGAAGAATTTTATTTCAATTAGAACATTCATTATCAGTGATGAAAATAGGCTATACAACATATTCTAAAGCGTTTTGATCATTGTGAAAAATTAATCATGTAACCAACAAAAATAAGAAAGTGTTTATTTAGATGTCGAAATAATTTACAACTAGCTGTCCTGACAAACGTTGTTCTTGTCATACATTGAATTTGTTTTCCTTGTAACGTGTAATGTTTTCGAGGTCGAAATTAAAGTTCATAATTTTTATAGTTTTGTAATGATTTTTTGTCATACTTCGTGAAATATCCGTGCAAAGCCGTGACGGATTGCTAGTAGAGAATCACTTTTTAGTATTATTTAATTAAATCATAATGTGGCATTTAAACCAATCAACCAATATTTGTATCAGACACTTCAAGCAGTCGGTGCTACTTCTGTACTCCAAATCTCCATACTCCATAACGGTCGTAAGTTTTCCTAAATTTTCTTATTTTCCGCTCAGCTTTCTTTGTTTTTTTTTTTATTTCGCGGTGTCGTTCTCCTGCCAATAAAAAAATAATTAGGACAGCCCTTCGTTTTTTGTCGTCTTTTTATAGATTACTTGTTGACACAGCAAACCTTATCACTTAGGTTATTAAAAGTAGATAGTAGCCGGTTCTCAGACGTACTGAATACGCACATAAAATTTGGTAAAAATCGGTAAAGCCGTTTCGATGGAGTAAGGTAACTAACACAAGAGACACGAGAATTATATATATTATAAGGTAGGTAGGACAACCTTTCATTTAGACAAAATCCCAGCGATTAAACATGTAGAAATACAACGAGAAAATACGTTTACATATTATGTGACGCAGCAATGTCGAAAACCTGGACAGATATCTTACAATTTGAGCCAGCCAAACAGTCATTTATTCAGTAGATAAATCCAGAAGTTATTGTCGAGAGCTAATGTGTTAGGCCGACAATAGTATTTATAGAGGTCGCCCGCTTCAGTTACACACCAGTGACTGGAACCTAAACATACACATAATGGATATAATGTATAAAGAAGGGACGCCATAGGCAGTTATGTGGCGGCGAGAGACCTTCTTGGATAATGGAGAAGGAAGATGATAACATTAATTTCTTTGTCTATCTAATCTCGGATGCGCTTTGTGTATATAGAAATGAATGAAATAAGAGAGACAGAGAGTGAACCACACTTGCTGCTTCTTTCGACTTAGACGGCCGCATTATAGGCCGGTTTCCTTTCTCTATCTACATTCCCTCTATGAACAGAACATTTGATTCGTTTTGATATTTACTCCTGTCTACCAGAGAAATCTGTCAACTCTATTGTTATTATATCAGCCAGAATTGCTCCAAACGGACAAACGATCAGTCGAAGCGTTTCCTTGCTTTTGGATTATTAGACATCCACGTTTTATGCAGACAAGTTGCGCTCCCTGAAGAAGTAGTAAGTATAAAGTTGAGGACGTAACTCCACTTGAGTAGGCGGATTAAGTCGGCCTGGCAGTGGAGTGGCTAGGCCGTAGTGTTTTGTGCGGTTTGTAGGTAGCCGGTGAACTTGCGTGATGGACGTCGATACACACCACATACGGTTAGTATGTGGGGACAAACTATAAATAAAAGACTAGGCTACGAGACAGTCGTATCCACTACGGGCGAGTCGGATTATCCCACAATGGAAATAAGACGGGTGTACTTTTTAAGAGCACCACAATTTTTTAAATAAAATCGCAATTCAAATAATGTGGAGACAAGGGCGCGACTTCTTCACCGTTTATACACTATATACTGTTTTAAGCTAACTTTAAAATGTAAAAGGCTAACCTAACCTAAATTTAAAAAATGATGTGTTATCCTTATTATATTCTCAATCAATTTTATACCAAGGTGTTCAGTAGTTTTTAAGTAAAATAATAATACATATTTAGTTTCATACTTGACTCTACATAAAACAAAGTCCCGTAAAGGTGTTAATTAAAAAACTCACATTCAAAAATGATTACATTATCTTTGACTGGAATAAGCTTATTTCTTTTTTCAATAAATATGCTAGTCTTTGTTAATGATTAACGTAGTTAAACGAAGACCACAGGCATTCTAACTCCAGTAAAAGAAACTCCAACCAGTCTAGCGTTGGGATAAAATACCAAGTTTGTTACAAGAACAAGTCCAATAGTTCTCCAATTTCGTAGATAACAATCTGATGCCACATTACAATTGTCAGCGATAATAAAAGTTGAACGTCTCCAAGTGGAAGTTCACGTGTCTCGGGACGATTGTACTTCACATACAGCCTTCAATGACCCCCACCTCCTCCCTCACCTCTCCTTCCACCGCATACCCTTGAGACAGAGATAGATTGGGAAACATAGTGGAACTACAACATTAACTTCATGTGTGATCTTCTAATGCTTTGCTTAAAACAAAGTACAAATTATTTTATTTATATTGTCAATTATAATCCGACTGTGCACCAGGAGGGCTATGAATTTCTTCTGTGTATATATTGTGCACGCATGCATGTGCGTGCGTGCATGCGGGCGTGCGTCCCTGAGCGCGTGCGGGCGGGCGTGCATACGCATATGTATTTAAGTAGGTTTACCCGCTGGGGCCTAGACGGCTTTACGATTGTAACGTGAGAGCTTCAGTTAGATTCGTCTTTACAAATTGAGTGACTTTGGCTGTAGACTGTAGCGGGGATAAATATATACATAGATTCCTGTTATAACAGAGCGGTTAAAAGATAAATTTTAGCTATTCGGTAGTCACCAACCGACGATCATTCACCGCCGCATACACAGATCCGTTGTCGGCGCCAATGGTCTTAACCCCATCCCGTCAATGAACCGGCTACTAACAAAGCGCACGAACGTCTTTGAGGGCGTGCTCGTATGACCGAGACGTAACGCCGGTCCAATTCTGCAGCAAAAATTGCAATATCTCTTACACATACTTCAGGAAGAGGTAGTGCCATGCATAGTGCATGACACTACATCTTCCTATGCAACAGAATTGGGCCGGCACGATCACATCCACACAATTGTTGTGCAGATCTGTTGCCATCTACATACCTCCTGCCGCTAACAAAACATGACAGCATAGCTGCCAATTTACGGCGGTATCATGTGAGCGACAGCTATCTCCCAGGTCCTATCTCAATACATATCTCTCAATAATTAGACAGTGTATATTCGTTTCAGGGTCATCGTTATGGATATCTTGATGAAGGGTTCACACCTAACATGTACTCACATATTATAAGGTCTCTTAAAGCTGTCTTTCTATATGTGTTCTATTTACTCCAAATCTACTGGAAGGATTTTCGTGCATTTTTTACACATGGATAAAGCGATTCCCGATTTAGTGTACGCGTACAAATTGATAAGATATTTGAAAAGACAAGAAGCCGCAGCGGATCCCTAGTAAATCCCACTAATATTATAAACGCGACAGTTTGTGAGTATGGATGGATGTTTGAGTAACAAACATCCATACATATCGCGTAAAAACCACTAAACGTGTTTTGTTGAAACTCGGTAATATTGTAGCTTATATACCAAAGTGACACGATATAGAAGTACGATATTTTCTCGTGTTTAGTAGCTAGTTGTATGAAAGAGGTATAGAAACAAGAAAATAGTGGTGCCGGATAATTGAAAATCAATACTCCCGAGCTTGCAGTGGAAAGGGCAAAGTTGAGCTTCCAGATAACTTTTCAACAGAGTATTAAGTCAATATTATTTTAAAATTAAGCGCGTTTTACATTAAAATGTATTCTAAAAAAATATCGAACTATGCGACACGGTTTCACTCCCGTATAGTCTATGCCAAGGCATAGTATTTTCGAGGTAAAGTATACAGTTATGTTATTCAAGTTGTAATGTGTGTGCAAAATTTGTTCAGTGATTGCGAGAACTACCAAACAAACATACAAACTTTCGTATTTTTGTGATAAAATAATTATAAAACAAACTGACTTGAATACGAACACCGCACTGAAAACTTAAAAATAAACTTTAACATTCGAACAAAAAGTTATTTTGGAAAAGTGTAGACACCAATTGATGGCGTAATCGTATAACATACACATAAAAATCGAATCAAATTTTTCTGTAGTTTTGTCTATGTATACGCGATGTATAGCTAAGTTCCTTATGCATGTAGGAAAAGGTATAAATATCACGCATTAAATTTTATAGAATTATAACTGTTTTATTACAGAACGTCCACTAAAAGGTACTGCCATGTTGCACTCCCAGCGGAATCGGGCGGCATGACCGGAAAAGTATCTCTCGCTCACATGCTTCCGCCGTAAAGTGACATGTATGCTGTCGCGTCTCGTGCTTTTTCTAAATAGCCGGTGGCCCATTGGAGAGAGAAGGAAAGGAGGGCAACGCATCAGCATAGTAATTATGCAGATGTTCATGGCGTTGCTATTCTTTAAAAGGCCTGAGAGCTCGATTGCCCCCCTATACTATAAAAAAGACATTTATCTGACCGCGTCACTACGAATCCGAGACATGTTTTAAAATGCCACGTAGTTCCATTCCAGTAAGTCACAGGCAGAAACTAGTTTGTAATCAAAACAGTTCCCCAAAGCATCTAGCGTTGCGTGTCGTAATCGTTGAGGCAGTAGTACGCGTTGATTGCACCGGGACCGACTCGACGGCGCCTCAGAAAGGTTTGCGTTGCGTTTTTTACAAACATTAAACTTGTTGGAAATTTCATTGCATATTTCAAGTGCAATTTTTTAATAAACCAATCTGCTTCAAGCTACACGAGGAACTTTTTAACGAGTTGCTTCAATTTTGTTACTTTTCAGTTTTATGGGTTTACTTTTTATGTGGTTTCGAAGTTTTGACTGAAATAGGTATCAGCGATCTGTGCTACCAGAAATAGTGCACTTGCTTGTTTCGTTTATGGACCACTGGGACAAAAAGTACATATACTATACATACATGATCATGATATATACAAATATACATACATACAGAAAATACATACCTATATATATTAAATATACACTTCATATATATAAATATTCATGCACGTACACGAGCAACAATCTCCTACACGGTAGATATCGGGAGGTGTTCTTTGAGGCGTTTAGTTAAAGGTCGTAATAGTTCTGCACAAATTCAGGTAGAGCATTCCACAAACGGATAGCTGACACTGTATAGGAGTTCTCAAAGAAAGAAGTTTTATGTACAGGAAATGAAAGAGTTAGTTTATTCGAAGAACGAAGAATAGAATTATGGTTACGGAGGTAAGAAAATTGATCTTTTAAATACGAAGGAGAAGAAGGGTTAAATAGGACATTGAAGAGAAGGTGGAGAATGTGAGAATTCCGCCGTAGTTTGATGGGAAGCCACTGAAGTCCTGTACTATATTGTGAAACATGGTCGTGTTTACGGATACCAAAAAAAAACTCGGATACAAACATTTTGCAGACGTCATAGAAAGGCTTCATTGATGTCGCAATAGCACACATCTGCGTATTCCAAAAACGGTAGTAATATTGATTGCGCTAAGGAAATTTCGGTAGGAATCGGGAGAAATTTACTCAGGCATGCTCGTAGCGCCACGAAAATGTGCTACGAGTTAGCGTAGCTCTAATTGCGTGTGCTACGAGTAAGCGTAGCTCCAATTGCATATGCTACGCATGAGCGTAGCTCCACTTGCATGTGCTACATAACATGTCGCTGAGGCAAACTCATTACATTTTTCCCTATCAAAAGCGCCGTACGTAAATCTTTTTGAGGTGTACGTACAGCTTAGAGATCGAATTCGTACCACTCTTTCTTATTTTAAATATCTTGCCGCTCTGCATTCAGACAAATTAGTTATCATTACTAAAGTTATTTTTACGTTTGTTACATTACAAAGAAAGGCATAAGAGCACTGTATTAGGATCGTTTCAAGGTCGCTGTTGATGCGAACGTCGTCTAACAGTCGCGCCTGCTGGAATATGTATGATTATTAGGTTAAAGACTCCACCTCTAACTGTCTATGGCGGAGAAAACTTACATTCAAGGTGTTATTGGCTTTTAGACACAGATTCATTCTGTAACTTTCAACCCACGTGGATTACAGATATGTATATTTATTGTTAGTTTAGCGAAAAATGATTGTAATATTGTATTTTTGTTTGTGGAATTTTATAGAGATTGAATACCCAATAAAAGACCGGGCAAATGAGACAACATATACCTAGTTCTATGCTTTCTATTCATTAAAAAAACAATCCCCCATCCATCTCCATTTAATCCGTGTCATCGTATGTTTTAAGGATGTTTATATATCCCATATCGCAGGCGTAGCGAGTGCCGAGAAGCTAATTCTCCTCCGCTTCCGCCACTACCACCCCCTCTAAGGAGGCGCCCTAGGGATAATATAACTCAGAATATACCTCCGATGATATACTATGAATCGATTGAAATTAAATTGATACCATAAGTATTCTTCAGCGAAGACTCAGTGTTGGACGTCCTCCCACCCATTGGTCTGATGACCTGGTCAAGATCGCGGCGCGCCAATGCAAGCATCTTGTGACTGTGGCCGAGACTACGACTGGGACAGGTCTGCGCTGGACGTCTTCAGACTCAGTAGTTGGAGGATTTCCAGCGTGTAGTATTCCTAGGTCCAGCTCAAGATTCCCCCTAAGTCTGCCTGATTAAATTTTACTATTACACACGACTCTGACCTATATCAAAACAAAAGTGATGGCTCAAACAGAGTGAAGTGGAGGATTACAGCAATAAAATCCATTTTGATATAAATATTTGATTATAAGTCTGACGGGCCTTACAAAATTTTCGTGTCGAGACGAGAAAATTATTACGACCCATATTTTATATTAATTTATATTGAGGGCGAGTGATGGGTGAATGTTTAAAAAGTCTCAAAACATATAGAATAACTTCTAACTTGTTTTACTAATTACTGATGAGTAGGACTTCTGACACAGTAGGACAAAAAGAGACCTGAGACAGACTGAGAGAATGTATGTTTCTTTTTTACATCCCACACAATCCGAATCACTTGGTAGCTACCGACACCCATAACTTGCGCGCACATGGAGATGCGTTACTCTCCTTCCCCATTATTCCTAAGAGCATAGCCATCACTTTTATGGTATATCTGTCCCGGTCGTGCCGGCCCAACACGGCTGCAATGCAGCATGACACAACCTGATATAAAAAAGTATGTATGTAAGCAGATTCGAGCTATGTTAGGTGTTTCTCTGTCCGACAGAATACGTAACGAAGTCATAAGGCAGGGAACTAAAGTATCCGATATCACGCGACGAATATGCTCGCTGAAGTGGCAATGGGCTGGTTACACACTCAGAAGAACAGACGACAGATGGGCCAGTAAGGTTCTGGAGTGGAGGCCGTTTGTGAAAACGAAGTGTTGGTCGACCGTTCACCAGGTGGGAAGACGATCTCCGTGCTGTAGCCGGTCCAAGATGGATGCAAACAGCAGGAAGTCGTCCTTCTTGGCGTTCATTGAAAACGGCCTATGTCCAGCAGTGGACCGATAAGGGCTGTTAATAATGATGATGATGAAGTATACATCTATGTTCCCTACTACAGAATGAACGGCTGTTGTAAGGTACGTGTACCCCACCAATTCGCCCTCATAACGCGATAACGAAAAGAAAGACGAAAAAAAGGAGACGAAAATAACAATACCTCATGTTATTAAATTCGGCAAAAGGCTAGATAACCCATCATAAAAATTAATCAGTTTGTATAATCAATAACGGTGATATAAGGAAATTGTAAAGTAAATGTAGCTTTCAATATTTCTAATGATCATTCAACGGGATATTCGTTGCGAAATCCAATCGCACCGTCCGCGCCGAATCGAATAGTCTACGCAGGATGTAATTTCGGAGATTAAACATTTGCTTCTCACCCAACTGAGTATAAAGAGTCGTGCTTTTTTGTAGCAATCCATAAGCTATCTCCATAAACACAAACAAATCCTGTTGAAAGTCACTTTTTTAACTATAGCACAGGTCCACGTAAATTCAATGGATCAACGCAAGATATTGACTGTATTGAAAAGGCAAAGAAAATTACACCTAAAGACAATGACAATCAAGAACAAAAACAAACACTTAAATCAGACTCCAAACGCAATTGGTTGCACACGAATTCCAAGAGGAATTTTATGTAATCAACTGGGTCACTAAAATACTTAACAACGTTTAGCTTTGACCTCTTTCCGTCTCTACGTTTTTTACGACCATAATGTAACTGAATACAAAGTAATGCTGAAAAATAAAATAATTAGAAAATGTGATAACAGAAGGTATGCAAAAATAACATACATTAACGACGTAACTTCGAAACGTCGCTCGCGGTGAAAACTAATAACTTCAAATTTTACAGAGACGTTGTAGCCATGCCTGAAAACATGGGAATTACATCGGAAAATAATCAGAGTAGATGTGTTAAGGGTTTGAAAAGGGGGACTTTAAGGAGCGAGTGCCATCTTACCTCGTCAACCCTGAAGGGACCCAATCCTAGATTATGCCGAATTCGGAAACAAGAATCTGGTTGTTGGTGGAACCCTGTATTCTCCACTGTAGAGGCAAGGCACAACATAATATAATAGTTATACTAAAACAGTACAAAAAAAACTTGCAAATGCATTTATCTAGTTATGTTGAAAGCCGTAGAACAAAAGGTCTTGTTATGTTAGCCATCCATTCCTAAGAGCCAGCTGGTGTAATAAAATAGCCATATATTAATATTATACCTGAAAATTTATTCTCAGAGATTAAGTTGCTATAAGACAAGAAGTAGGAACACAAGCAATACACAACAATAGAAGTTTCAGCGGAAAACAACGCAAACGCTCGAGAAACGTTCAAATTTATACGCAGCCATTGTTCTCAAACGTACACTATATTAGCTGAGTTATGGACTTGTTTACCGGCCCGGAGCTGAATAATTTTGAGACGTTGAAAATGTTAGCCGTAACTTTCGTTAATGTTAAGTTATGATCGAGGAAATTTTTGTATTAGTAAACCGGTACATAAATGAATATACATTCAATCAACCTAGTCATATAAATTTACTACAATATTTCATACACATATAACAATAGACGGTGTAATTTTTCTTACAATCCCGAAGAATACTGAGAAGCTTACGAAAAATAATTTTGTTTAAGTTTATTAAGTACTTTTAATTTGGCAAGGCCACGCTGTCCCTTAAGTGTGGCACAAATCTCAGGAATTTTTAGCCACAAATAGAACTAAGTATCTAATTTTTTATAACAAAAAATTATAATCTAATAAGTGCGGTTCACCTTAACACTTTAAGAAACAATTTTAGGGCAAGGCTACGCGCTAAAAAAATATTAGACGTGAAGTCATGTGAAACAATCACGAGTTACACAAGTGTTACGCTTTAGAGATAATAAACTCGAGACGAGTGTTCTAATCTGTATTTCGATTAGCTGGAGCCGCTTTTTGATTAGCTATGGGCAAGGGGCGAAACACTAAAGAAACAAGTGCGCCGCGAACTGGAAAACTCCTGCCAGAAGGTATAAGCAATTCTAAAATGCTGACAATAATTAACACATTAAATGACATTCCATTATTTAGTATCTTCATCATAATCCCCGTCATGTAATTAATTAAATTTGCAAGCCTGCGACGCCCAAGTGTCCGTCGCTATTTTATCACGCAACACAAATACCGCAAACTTTCGCGTAGAATCACATTACAGAAAACGACACTCAAGAGCCTAGCTTGATGATGAAATATTTATTAAAGGGCTGATAAAACAAATGTGACTAAAGGGAAAATAATATCTTGGTATTGTGATTAGCATTCTTCAATCTTCAAAATTCTGAAACCAATCTAACATCTAGAAGCGTTCTTTTCACTATAAAATTTGTAATCTGGTAATATTATTAATGCGAAAGTTTGTGATGATAGTTGTAAGGATGTATGAGGGATGTATGTCTGTTATTCTGGATCCACGTTTCACTTCTGGGCCGCATGTTATTTATGTTGAATAGTCCATTTATCGAGGGAGGCCATAGGGTATATGCCATGGCGCTAACGACTAATAGGACCCGAGTTACGCGGGTGAAGTCGCGGGGTGATACTAGTCTGGTGTAAGACGCAAGCTACTTTTCCCGATGTGTCTACCATCGGACATATCCTTGCTATGTTACTGGCGAAGTCGCGCGACATAAGGCGCCGTTCACCTTGTACGTTAAGAAGGTTGTCACAAGAGGTGATTGGCCCTAGGACTATATATAGCCGCCGTGTTTTCTTTAGAGCTCCAATATGTTTTGGCCCCACGACCTCATCAGTACCTATCAATCACTCTAGTGGCGAGTGGGTGCTGTCTAATATATCGCACACTGTACTACGCACTTCTATATTTTACTTTTAGAATTTCCAAATTGGTTTTAGGGTATATATAGAAGCAACCGGTAAAGTGCGAATCCCACACAGAAGGATCCGGACAAAGATATTATATTTGATGAGTTTTAGGGTTCCGTATGCAAAGGGTGTACACGCGACCCTTTTACTAAGATTCCGCAGTCCGTCTGTCTGTTACTCGAAGACCATGCTAGATAGTTAAAATTTTCAAAGATGATGTATCCTTGTCGTTTCCTGTTGTCGACGACAGCAAAAAAAAGTATTACAATCTCATATATGTCGTTCGTTTTATTCAAAATGTTCTTTTCCTGACTTCATCTTATGTTGTTGCAAGGAAGAGAAGCCTAGTACAGCATCATCGGATTGTTATGAGTGGGGTAAAAATAGAGATCCACCCGCGACTCTCCCGCAGATGAGCCCGATATAACAGCAAATTTAATTATTATTATAATGGCCAGAGGCACCGTGAGAACCCGCCTCCCCCGACTCCGACGTGGGGGGCATCTCGCGCGCGGTGCCTTAAATGGCTTCGGTGCTGACATGGACGTTTACCTCATGGAGAACATGGCCGAGTGACAAAATGTTCACAGGCCCCCACAAATATAAGTTTGTCAATAATGACAATGCGCCTTGCTCCTGTTGGAAGCACTCGTACCACTCTAGGGTAAGAGGGTCCCTCTTAGAGTGGTAATAAGATAAAACTAAATAGGTATCTCTTGCTGCTCTTTTTTATAGTAAGGAGGAGTAAACGAGGACCAGGAGCGTTTTGACGACTACCGACGCCCATAGATATCCGTATTATTGGCATGCAGATGCGTCGCCCTCGCTTCCACCTCCACTGACAAATGTAGCTCACCTTATAGACGACAAATGGAATTTGATCAGACTTTACACAAAATACTCACCGTTCGTATTACGGGCCGCTCGCTATTCCGATCGCTTCTGAAACAAAACAAACTTAATTAAGGTGATGAAAAATGTTAATACATTGGTATTAAGACGCCCAATTTTTTACATTTCATCATCAGCGTTTTCTATAGTGTAGTATCAGTTTTGACGACTGCTGACATATACATCCACGTTATTATTATGCAGATGAGTAGCCCTCATTCTTTCCCCTCCAATAGGCCACAGTTAGTCACAAACCGCACGAAACGGGATAATAGAATTTTCGCTTCACGGCGGTGTCCTGTGAGTGAGTGACCTCCTCGGTTTAGATCTCCAGTTGGACATCGGTCACTAATAACGAACAGCATTGCAGTCGACTACCGACGCCCCTCGACATCCACACAATTCTTAACTATAGGAAAGTGTAACGTAATACAAAACTTTCAACACGCACGTAAATTGTGATATTCTTGTTACTACTACATTATAAACGGGAAGGATTTGTATTCTTGTAAGTTTGTAACTTGTAAAGGCCAACTTTAGCTGCCGACCGCGAGCTGAGGGCGGCGGGGTTAATTTAGCTAATCTTAAATAACTATCGGGATGCATCCTTCCCATCTACGGGAACGGAGGGGATCTGTCCCCCTGTCGACCGCAATCCTAGAACGTCGCCCGCCGCATCTTATAGTAACCGATGAAGTTGCACTGAACACTTACGTCAGCATATCACAAAAAACAAATATAATAAAGCTGGGCAGATTTTCGTTTGATTGAACACGCTAGTCTCAGGAACTGCACATGTACTTGTAGTTTCTACAAATCGGATTTGAAAAAATCTTTTTGTGGAACATGGATATTTGTTAGGAAGGTTATAGGCTATACTACACCAGCACGCTACGACTAATAGCACCGGAGCAAAGCGTGTAAAACCTCGTGACGCTAGTGTTTTGTTGCCTAGTATAAAAATAGGGACCGAGCAAAGCCAGGGCCATCTGCTAGTATATTGCAATCATACATGTGAGCATTTGTGGGATGGGGGAGGCGTTACATCACCGTTATTACCCGTCACATGGCTGTGCGTAGGGGCTTGCGGGGCGTCTATCTACTTTCATAACATTGTGAACTATATCAAAACTTACATACACGGTGACATTACAAACATAACTTATATTTTCTTGAAGAGGTTGCCATGGTGCATAGGAGGAGGTACTACCATGCATAGTGCATGACAACACATCCTCCTGTGCACCGGAATTGGGCCGGCACGACCAGCGAAGTAACTCTCGCGCACTTGATACCGGGGTGAAGTGACAGCGTCGTTGTCGCGTTTCGTACGGTTTGTGAGTAGACGATGGCCCATTGGGTGGGATGATAGGAGGGCCACTCATCTGCGTAACAATCATGCGAATGTCCGTGGGCGTCGGTAGTCATCATAATGCTTCGATCGGTCGTTTGTCCCTAATGCTTTTAAAAAAAACTACACTAAACTTACTAAACCACTTCGAATACAGCTTGACTAAAAAACCTTTTCATAGGTATGTAATAAAAACAAATCTTACGCATTGATTTACAAAAATACAAGATATACGACTTCATATTCAACTGTCATTGTAAAGCATCCGAGATTGTACATAAACATGTCTTTTTGCACTGTCAACCTAACGTGTTAGGTTTTAAGTCGATTTTATAGTGCAGACACTATTTAAAGGACGTGCAAAATTCAAACATATTTTTCCTTAAAATGTCAACCTTACGCGCCTGTGTTTAAGTTGCTTTTACAAACGTCGTGCGTCATAACTTCTTTGAAAGTGTCACAAATTGAGTATTACAGAAATTTGACATTGTGCGTTAAATTTAAATTAAAAAATTAATGCATCTATACTAACATTACAAAGAGGAAACATTTGATTGTTTGTTTGTCTCTTTGCATTTAGTAGGTTCTGAAACTACTGGAACGATTTGAAAAATTCTCTTACCATTAGATGTAGGATACATTATCAATGATGACCATTAGATGTAGGATACATTATCAATGATGACCATTAGATGTAGGATACATTATCAATGATGACCATTAGATGTAGGATACATTATCAATGATGACCATAGGCTATATAACATTTTCTAAAACGTGAAAAAATATCAAAATAAATCCTTATTTAGCTGCAGAATTTATTGACCACTGGATGTCTCGACAGACGTTGTTCTGTCATAAATTTAATTTCTTGTCAGTGCAACGTGTAATGTCTACGAGGCTGTGAAACATCTGCACGAAGCCGCGACGGGTCGCTAGTATTGTATAAAAAATATTCTACTTCTTTCTTTTTACGTTCCGCACTTCTACACACAAACTACAAGTGTGCCAAGTTTCATTCTCCTGCGTCTGTGCAGTTTTCGTAAAAAAGGTGTCCGAATTTCTTGTTTCACGTATTTGGTATTTGTAATGATGACCTACTCTACTTCACAGAGACGTTTTTTTATCTAGCAGTCGGAGCGACAGGCGCCTTCCTAGTAGTGCTAGTCCAGTTCGGCTGCCATAAGTATAACAACACCTCTTGTGGAGTTTATAATATAATTTATAAGAGGGTAATGTACTCTCTTATTAAAATAGTTAATGAAATGAGTTACACTGAAGCGAGCTAATCAGGACCGAGGTACATGTCGTGAGCATAAACCGGAAGGAAGTAATGACGTGTTTATGTCTCAAGTCCGGGTGGCCATAGGGTGCACAGGAAGGAAGCGCAAGTAACCACTGGTTATGCGGATTTTAATGGGCGTATTGCATTTGTATAAGCATCAATCTTCCGCTCCTCGTGTGGTCCCTTATGGTATCAAAATAATGATACCACGGGATTTCTATCAGTGGATTTGAATATCCCGACTCAAATTACTCCACTGATAGAAATCCCGTGATATTCACGATCGAAGCCGGGCTGGATCGCTAGTGATACCGTACACAAATTTTAGGAAGAGGTAGTGCCATGCTGCATAG
Source organism: Eumaeus atala (assembly GCA_017140195.1). Classification (NCBI taxonomy): domain Eukaryota; kingdom Metazoa; phylum Arthropoda; class Insecta; order Lepidoptera; family Lycaenidae; genus Eumaeus; species Eumaeus atala. The sequence continues at coordinate 607,779 of JAFELO010000106.1, read as the reverse complement.
GAGGAGTGCTATGCATAGTACATGACAATACATCCTCCTATGCAAAGGAATTGGGCCGGCACGACCGGGGAGGTACCTCTCGATCACATGATACTACCGTAATATCCTCAGTGTCACGTTTCATGCGGTTTGTGAGTAGCTGGTGGCCCATTGGGGGTGGGAAAGGAGGGCAACGCATCGGCATAGTAATTATGTGGATGTTCGTGGGCATCGGTAGTTGCAAAAGGCTCCGATTGCTCGTTTGCCCCCCTATTCTTTAAAAGAGGTACAGGGGATTCTTAGTAACAGGGTTCTGTTTTTTACCCTAAAAAAAGGTTATACTAATACATTCGCTAGCTAATTCACGAAAAGGCTCTCGCTTACGTGCCTACGTGCGCGCGGCATAGTGCACTTCTGACGTCACAGCTCAAACGATCTGTTCGCATGAGCGCGACTCGTTAAAACCTCCAGCCTCAACGCACTTTTTATTAACAGTGCAGTTTTAGAACGCTTTTAATTAATACTAATGAAAGTGCAGTGTATGACTGGTTCATATATAATTGAACGTGAGGATGTTTAGGGACGCCATGATGGGTGTGCATTTTTTTTACCCGCCTGCGTCAGTTTTTCGAGACTATTTTAATGTATGTACATTTCTTTGAAACCTACAAACAAAAGACAGGACGGATTTTGACCTACGAGGTTGTCAGACTCAACCCCTACATAATTTATTCGGGATCAAAAGTGATCTTTATTACACACTAGTCTAACGTCAGGTTTCACCCGCGTTACTCCGGTCCTGTTAATCATGGTATTGATACATTCTTTCTTTTCCTATAGATTTCTTTATGTTCATATAGAAGGGATTCTTTAGAAACTGTGAACAAAATGTGGTGGTAACCTTTGAGCTAAATTTTTGAAAAATAAAAAAAAATTGCGAGACCTAATGTTGAATTTAGATGTTAAACAGTTGGAAATGAAGCTAAGTCTCGGATAGTTGCGTATTATCTAGTTGGTATGGCCGTTAGCCGAAGCACTAAACATATTAATAAGAAATACCACTACACAATTTCTGGTGGAGCGTTTGTTTGTGGGCGTCGGTAGTCCGGTAGGGAAGGTTGACGGCTGGTTTGTCTCTTTATCCCTATCCTATTAATGTTATAAATGTGAAAATATGTATGTATGTTTGTTTGTTAAACGTTTACACAAAAACTAGTGAACGGTTTTGAATGAAATTTTAGCACATCTAAAGAAGACAAACTATACTCCTATACTAATAATATAAAGTTGAATACACTAATCTCAGGAACTACTGTCCCGACATGTTTAGTGTGCTCACCGAAGCTCGTTACTAGACTTTCGAACTGTTATTAGAAATTCACAAATCCCAACAACACTTTGGTCCGACCCGGGACTCAAACCCAGGCCCTCGCGTCGGTGGTTGAACATGCATAACACTGGATCACAAGGCAGTCATACTATATTATGTAAAAATTATATAAACCAAATCACAGATTAAAATGGGTACTAGCCAATTTTTTATGGGATGTAGCCCAAAATAGCACAAGGGTGACATTTCGGCATATCCTAGTCATTTTATTATACGCTATACGCCTATTTTTGGTTAACGGTAAAATTGCGGGCCTCTCGTGAACTCCAATGAAGGTACTCGTAGCATAAGTGAAGTGACCATACGCGTTGAACGGGACTGTCCCATTCGGGTCTCTGAAAGGAAAAGATCTAAGAGACCCAGGCGCAATAATGACCTCCCCAATAGACCACATAGGTCACGGTCACGAACACTGGCAGACAATTCCTTTGAGTATTAGTGTAATATAACAAGTTAATAAAGATCTATACTTATTATAAAACAATGTCCTTAAAGCAGTATATCTGCATTTTGTAAACGGGCTTGGCTCACCACTATGCCTGTCTCTGCTACTCCTGTGTCGCCAGGATTGATGGCGTCATGTGAACCCTTTCATATGGTCGCAGGGAGCCCGCGGGAAAAAGCTAAAACTGTTAGGACCCGCAACGAATTTAATCGGAAAAACAGAAAGAGAAAGAACATTTCAATTTCCCTCCCTAATCAAAGCGGAGCTGAGAAAAGAGAGAGATGTAGCCCTTTCGTTGAGCTATTCCCTCTTGTCTGCCATTCATTAATTAAGCTTTGGGCGGTAATTTCTATTTTGCTAAATAACTTCTCCATCTTCTGTCTGTGTTTTGGTCTTAAAAAATAAGGACTAGGGAGGTCCCTTCAGTGATAATACATGGCTGCACGACGTTGCATTTCTAAGTCAACTCGTAAGACTCCGGTTAGAACAGTGCTGACGGTTCGGTAGGCCTTTCATAAAAATAATAAAGAAATTTTGAACGTTAACGTCGCGCTGCGCCTATGGTAGTAGCCCTATCTGCTCGCACCGGCTAACCATAGCATATGCTTCAAAGATACGTTGCCTTGTATATTATTTTCAAGGTTTTAAAAGACAGGCCCAGGTCAAGCTTGAGAGTCATAAAAATTACGTTTAGCCATTTCTCCGGTTTGTATGATGTGTGCTAAAAAGGTGAATTTATTTTCTAACATTAGTCCTCAGTAGATAAGGTTTTTTTTACGTTAACTACCACGATGTTGAATTTAATATGCGGTGAAAGCATACTTGGAATGTTTTTCCGGCGCAAGTTCTAATCGGTTTCTTTTTTCCCAGGCCGATATTAAACTGAGAGAGACTGAAATCGAAAAACTATTTCGATTTCAGATCTCAAATTACCTTGAACTATCAGAAGAGTGTAATCTGCGTACCCTATTAATGTACATAATGCCGGGAGTGGCAATGAAAACAAGTCATCAAATCCTATATTCTAAAAGTGAGGAGATTGTACAGAGGCCTGTGGGCAGCCTCGCATCAAATTTTTTGCGTATGAAAAGTGGCCGAGCTGCAGTTTATTTGTAACGTTCATGAAGTAGGAATATATCAAGGGTAAACATTCGAGAAGCATCCCCTGTTTCTTAGTTTAAGAAGTAGCATTTTAGCAGCTGTCTGTCTGGACCTATTCTTTCATCCATCAATAGAACGATTCCCGGGAAGAATTTAATGTATAATATGGTCAGTGTTATTCACGGGCGAAGCTGGGGCGAACGCTAGTAAAAAATAAAATTTGTTAGTAGTCAATGTGCCTAGAATTTTACGCTTAGTCTGTACATATTATAGAACAAAGTCCTTAAAAGAGGTCTGTCTGTATGTCGATCGATTTTGACAAAGTGTACAGAACTGGTTTTCATGTGGTTTTCCACCAAGTGATAGAGCGATCACCGAGGAAGGTTGTATAATTTGTTAAATTAACAATACGACCACTGTTTTTTCTTTTCGTATGGCTATACACGGGTAGAAGCTGGAGCGGAACGCTATTATGTATATGAAGTCACATTCTTTAAACATTGATTTACAAAAATACAAGATATACGATTTCATATACAACTGTCTTTGTAAAGCATCCGTGTTTGTACATGTTTTTTGCAATGTCAACCATGTATGATTTTAAGTGGTTTTGACAGAGCAGATTATATTTAAAGGTGTGCAACAGTCAAACATATTTCCTTGAATTCAACCTTACGCGCATGTGTTTAAGACGCATTTTTACAAAGTGCATAATTTGATAGTTGCACATCTTTTATATGGACATTTTGAGACGCTTACTGTAGGTGATTATATACTTGATATTTTTTTAAATCAATGCCTTTAAAACATATGTTTATGCATATTATAAAACAAAGTCCCCAAAACTGTATCTCTGTATGTGATCGTTTTTCCCAAAATTTGCTTAATGTTTCTTGCAGTTTTCACTAATGGAGAGAATGACTCCCAAGGAAGGCCGTTAAGATATAGCAATCCGGTCCGCAGTATACACGGGCGAATTCGGGGTGCATGGCTAGTTTATAAATGTTTAAGCAATTACTTTTATTTTGATTTGATATATATAATTTAAAAAAAAATTAACTAATAACTGACGTAAATAAGATGAAAATATTGTTATTACAAATAGGATTCCTTAAAATCTCTTGCAAAAGGTCAAAATTTTCTACCAACTAAAGCGGATGTCCCGTTTTAGGCAAATAAACAAATGGTCACTTACACATATCTGACCCTCAGGAAAGCTCTTGAGGACCAATTTAGAGGTAGGAATTGCGTCCCTACTGCGTTTACTTCAGGTACGATATCTTGTATAGGTCAAGAAGGTATGAATTATTAAAATCCAAAACAATTTGTATCCAATTCCATTTCCAACGCTAACAAGAACTCCAAGTTTGATAGTCCAATAGATGACGTAATGGTAACGAACAAAGTTCTGGAATAAAAATGTCCATTTGCATCCGAATTGGGACGGTACAACCGGGAGGTACCTCTCGCACACATGATATCGGCGTAGAGTGACATATTCGGTGACGCGTTTCATACGGTTTATGGCTAGCCGGTGGCCAATTGGGAGGAAGTAGGAAAGGAGGGCAAAGCAACGGAATAGTAATCATACGTATGTTCATGGTATTGGTAGTCGTAAAATGGCTCCGGTGTCTCGTTTGCCCCCTATTCTATAAAAAAACAAGAAGGGTTCCGTTTTTTGCCATTTGCTTACGGAACCCTAAGCACCGGTCAATCTGGCGTCTGACTCTCACACTAAGGATTCCTTAACAATACAAGTTACAAGATTTGACAAACATGTATTTGCGGGCGCCACCACTCACTTTAAGTGAACTAACTACAAATATAAGTTTGTAATGGTTTTTTCCAATGATCGAAATTTATTGCGAAGGTATGGATGTTTGTTACTAAATCACGCCAAAACTACAGGACCGATGTTGTAGCTATGTTTCCGAATAACACATAAACTACCTATATTTACTATAAAAGTCATTTCGTAAGAGGTAGTGCCATGCTGCATTGGAAAGTGACATGCATGGTGAATGACACTACAATCTCCTATGCAACGGAATTTGGCCGGCATGACCGGGGAGGTAGCACTCGCTCACTTGATACCGCCATAAAGCGACACCAAAGTCGTCGCGTCGGCAACGCGTCGGCATAATTATTCGGATGTTCATGGGCGTTTGTTCCCGTATCCCCAAAAACGTCTACATGTGATCGATTCTTTCGAAACCTACTAAAGGGATTTTCATGCGGTTTTCACCCATGGATAGAGCTATCATGGGCGTAATATGTGAAGGTCGTATAATTCCGGTCCCTTTTTTACATGGGCGAAGCCACAACAGAGGTCGTAGCGCGATAATTGTCACAGAAGCTCCTGTCCTAATCGTCTGGCTCCCGGAAGTTTGTACAAGTATTACTGATGCTTGCTTGTCTTAATAATGCTTCTTCATGCCACGCGTAGGGAGTCGCGGTCAAAATACAACATTACAATTACTGATATCCATTGGTGAACTACCGCACTAAAATTCAACATTACAATTACTGATATCCATTGGTGAACTACCGCACTAAAATTCAACATTACAATTACTGATATCCATTGGTGAACTACCGCACTAAAAATCGTTCAGTAGATTTTGAACAAATCCACCGCATACGGACAGACAGCTTTTGGGGACTTCCTTTAACAACGTATGTAGATTTTTACTATACGCTCTGCACTTCGTCTTTTTCAATTTCTGATGACTTGATGATTCTAAGTATTCATCTGAAGTATATGTATACGATATTACATTTATGTCAGTCATCCTAAGTCAATGGGACCTTTACCATGCAGGCTGCATGTATTACTTAACATGCTGATAGTCAAACTATGCGCATAAGCAGCTGTAATAATATCCTTTGATACTGTTATGAGGTCTATGTCCAGCAGTGGACCGATGAACGCTGATAATGATGATGGTAAGGATTGTGTAATTGATTCAAGTTTTTTGGCTGAGCTTCTCCAAGCATTCTTGAACACTTAACAGAGGGACAGCGAAATTACAGTGTAATATGAAGCACCTTTATAAGCAGAAGACTAAAGTAAAGAAAATTTCAGCGTTCGATTAGTCGATCTTAAAACACGTAAGTACTAAGAAAATGTATTTAGTTACCTACAGTTCGTCGATTACTAAGTGCCCGTGGTGCGCTAAAGCAGTTTTAGTTTAAAAACTACGGAATCGATTTAACTGAAATCTTCACCGTTCCGCCTCTGTGGTGTAACGGTGCGGGTGTCGCTTATTAAGACCGTTAGCCGCGTGGGGTCCTGGGTTCGATCCCCAGGTCGGGCAACTATTATTAAATGTTTTTCAGATTATTCTGAGCATGCATTACAATGTCCGGGATTGGAAGGTGCTCGAAGTGGCCATAGGCTTGTCACCCAATGACATCAAGGGCCTCAGTGCCTTGGCTAATCGTGGGTGTGCTAGTATATCTACTGGACTTACGTGTTGTGGCATTGATGTACTAGCACATCTCTGTCTACCTCCTCGGGGATAATAGCGGTGAAGGTACTTCACCGTTCCCTAGGTGGAAGTAAATATAACTAAATGAAAAATATATCAAATTCCGATCAATAATTTCAGAGATATAAATGGACAAACATACATATATGCTCCTATACATTTTTGTATATTTGTTTGGAAATCCCAACAGATTGTCATAGATGAATATATTGCAACGCCGATTCTATTACATACATACTTGTATACAACGTTTCAAAATGGCGGATGTATTTTAGACTATGAGTTAATCTAGTTTTGACACCTGGGCTGGAGTGCATTCACCGACTGCGGCATCGCGTGAGGCGCCTCGTTCGATAACGCATCACTGGTGTGGCCACGTGCCCTGAGTAATTGGGACAGGCCAAACAGCTTACAATTGACTGAAATTACACTATTTGAACTATACGTTTCTGTTGTTGGTAAACTACTGGCATCCCGAGGTTTTACTCGCGAAATTCCGATAACATTAATCGTAGCGTCTTGGTATACTGCCTGTAGCCTTCCACGATAAATCGACTATTCAACACAATATTTTTTTAATTCGGTCCAGTACTTCCTGAGATTAACACGTTCAAACAGACCAAGAAACCCTTCAGCTTTACATTATATTATAGAAGTTATATTATTACTATTATTATTGTTGAATTAAGCCCTTCATGTGGTCCATTGTTTGGCAATATATTAGGTGACTGGCACATAATAGAGTCAATTCTATTTAGCATATAATGCATTTTTACAGGATAAACAATCAATACTCCAAACACCTAATAACTTCCGCATAAATGAAAATGTTTTGTGTTCCTCCATCCCCCAATAAGCCACTGGTTACGCACAAAACGCACAAAACGCGACAGCATCATTATCCCTTGCTGTGCGAGAGGTGCCGCAACAATGCTAGACCAATTGGTCTGTATTGCAGCATGACCTCTTACAGCAAGTACTTAGTTTTTAGTACGTATTCTAATTGCATACAGAGTTAATTACTAATTATATGTGATTTTTCACGCCTGGTAACAATACAATTAATGACAAAATTACGGAGTAATAGCCATGTCAACGTGTGTAAAATTGGCACCTGGTGTCTCAGAACTACTGACAATTGGAGACCAGTCTTCTTAGAATTACCAGAGACATGTTTGTGGACTATATTTATCAGTCTGATAGCACTGCTACTAAACATTTATTGTTTAGGCAAATAGGTCCTGTAATAGGTAGGCAGAGACTACTTGCCGAGTTATGTGCTTAGTTATTGCATCTTCAAACCTAAGACCTTATATTTTATTACTGGACTTATTTTAACAGGCTACCATCATTTCAGACGCACAGGCAGAAGCTGAGATGTCTGTTATTGAGTGGGAAAGTGATAAAAAGCTAAGAGCTGTTTTCTTATAAGATTTTATAGAGAGCTTGTAATGGTATTGTATTTTTTTAATTGATTAATCATAGTCACCCTAATGTGACATATGTCAGTTGTGTATACAAGCAAGTGCACCAGACACAATAATTACTATTAAACAGTAAAGAAGTACTGCATATTTATTGCTCTATATTGCAACATAGGATATACATTTCTTCAAAATATATTGCATACTCCGGTATATATACCGCAGAGCTTGAAGACGAAAGTCTTCAACCAATGCATGCTCCCCGTGATGACCTACGGGGCCGAAACATTGCCTCTTAATTTTGGACTGGTCCGCATGTTTGCGGTAGCTCAACGGGCTATTGAACTTGCAATGTGGGTTGTATCTCTGTCCGACAGAATTCGTAAAGAAATCATAAGTCAGAGAACTAAAGTATCCAATATGACATGACTAATAGGCTCGCTGAAGTGGCAATGGGCTGGTCACACACTCAGAAGAACGGATGGCAGATGGGCCAATAAGGCTCTGGAGTGGAGGCCGAGTTTAGGAAAACAAAGTGTTTGTCGACCGTCCACCAGGTGGGAAGACGATCTCCGTGCAGTAGCCGGTCCGGGATGGATGCGAGTAGCAGGAGATCGGTCGTATTGGCGTTCATTGAGAGAGGCCTATGTCCAGCAGTGGACCGATAAGGGCTGATAATGATGAATGATATTGCATACAAATGATATATTAATAAAGGAATTGTAAAAAGTTTGTAACAAGCTGCACCCAGTCAAGCATAAATTATGCCATATTGATAAAGAAAAAGAAATACTATATACAATTTGTAACAAAAACCCTGTTGTTGAACTTAAAAATAAAATCGTGAGTTAAAACTTCCCATAGGCCTGATGGGTATGATGGACCAACCACAGCATTGGAAATGTTTGCAAGCCCATGCGAGGTCGTGAACTCATCACATGAAAATCAGCTGTAGGGCATTTGAATGGGTTTTTTTGTATTTGTAAAGGTTTTTGAAATACTTCTTTAATGTAATGGTATATACCTCTAAGTGTTAGTATACAAGTTGCAAAGGAGCATCAGGATTTTTGTCACATATTGTATACACATTTCATCGGTTCATCAAGGTGTATTTTTGTCACATATTGTATACACATTTCATCGGTTCATCAAGGTGTATTTTTGTCACATATTGTATACACATTTCATCGGTTCATCAAGGTGTATTTTTGCAAAAGAAGTAACAGTCGTTTTTATTAATAATAATCATAAAAGTTTACTTTAAAAAAAATAAACTACCACCTATGAGCATTTTGGGTTCAAATAAAATGTTAATACCACAGCATAGGAACAATCTCTCCAAGATATTTTTGTTTAATAAATGTAAACTAATTATAAACTTTGCATGGTGATTTCATAATAGATTCCATGAATAAAGTTTGTTGTTCACTTCTGAGCTACAGAACTGGTCTCACTGGATCCTGGACTGGGTAGAACCATATTTCAATTTAAAAGACAATTCATATAATTTGAATAGATCGTCATCATAAGTTTCAGACCTTTGGGCATCACTTCACATGTTCACTGGTTAGTTTATCACAAAAATAGACTAAAATTGGGCAATCGACAATTGCTTTTGTATTTAAAAAAGAATTAAGACAAAGATTAAGATTTAATATGTTAAAGAATTTTTTAGTCTAGATTTATGTCAGTGTTTGAGAATTGATATGTATAAAGTGGGAATTGGTATAAACAAAAGTGTCGGAATAGTATCCAGTGCAATTTGTGGTCATATTGATTATTGATAGAATGGAATAAATCAATTATGCACTTGTATAGCAATCAATTTATGTATTACTAATAATTTTCTTAAATCATAAAAATGTTTGACCACATTATAGAACATGAAATCTTCCACATTTCTTTTGGAAGGTTGGACAAAAAAGTCGAAGGAAATAGACCTTGGTCTATATCCTTCGACTTACTAGGAGCACACAGCTTACACAGACCAAACCTAAGGTAAGGAGATAAGATTGGCTAGTCATGTGTATAAAAATTTGTGGAAGACTGTATCTTTTCTTTTTTGAATCTCAACTTAAGCTGTGGGAGCGAAGGGCAGCCCAATACAGCCTCATCAGGTTGCTATGAGTGCTTGCCAGGTGTTGAGGCCAAGTTTAGTGTCGAATGAGTGACCGACACCCCTCTCTCACACAGATGGGTAAGAAGCATCCCGATATGAGTGTCCGTAATAGCTAATATTATTATCATCTTGTAAGATGGTGCATGATACTACCTCCTCTTATGCAACGGAATTGTGCTGGCATGACTGGGGAGGTGTCTCACATCCCATTGCTCACATAATACCGCCAAAATGTGACACCTGGGATGTCGCATATTATGCAGTTTGTGAGTAGCCGGTGGCCCATTGAGGTGGGATGTGAAAGGAGGGCAACATATTGGCATAATTATGCTGATATTCATGGGCGCTGATAGTCGTCGAAGGCTCCATTTTCTCATTTGTCCCCTTATACTATTAAAAATATATATACATATATGGCCAGAGAGACCGAGAGCCCTCTTTTCCAGCTCTGGATATTAGGGTCAGCTTGGCGCTGACGTGAATGTTTAGCTCATAGAGAGGATCATGTATAGCTCACTCCACTGATAATCTTGTTGCTTAAACAATACAAAGATCGAAACAATCTTTTAATTTAACAAAAATAATGCACAATTTTAATTTGATTTGCTAATTTTTTTGCATATCATTATTCCTATACTATCTGGGTTTAATTAATTAATGATATTACATTAGTGAACGCCAATGCACCCGATTGATCATAATTAATTCAATTGTATCTATTGCCTAACAAAATAATTAAATTGTAAGTGTGCTAGTTCGATATATAGTTTATATTACGTATTACGAACGATGATATGAACATGCATTACAATACGTAAAAATATATACGGTTTCATTCAAGAAAGATTACGAGATTGATAGGTCCTTCTCTGAAAAATCAATAAAGACTCCGGTTTCCACTCTATCGGTTTTGTGGCGAATTTCAATGAATTAATAAAACAAAAACTTACATGATCGCAGGGAACAGAAGCGAATCTTCCAATAAGCGATGCACAAATATTAAACAATGGATAACTGCAATATTTTTATTTGTTTGAATCACAAATCCTCATCTCAAAACAGAGAGCGAGAAACTAAATTAATTGTCATGTGTCAATGTCAAAGCTGTCAAGCAATCGTTTGTCGTTTATGATTTTGACATTGATTAAGTACAAGACAACTAAAGAAAAATGAGATTCTGCTCGTTACGACGTTGGTTGAAACACGGGTTTCGGATAGATTCTTGATTATTTACGACTTCGGATGTGATTAGTGAAAAAAATTTACAAATTTTATGTTTTGTGCTGTTATAACTGGTGATTATTGGTAAAGTATATAGAATAACTATTTGTTGTGGTGTCCACTAAGGAGCCCCCGTACGGGGGCGGTGGTGACGGAGACGAAGTTTTGACTTCACTAGATGCTGTGTCTCCTCTGACAGATCAGATGAAATCCGATTTCATAGCCACCCCTTCTTTGAAAAGATTGTAAATAATAAATCTAGTCGTCCTTCGGACTCCATTCAAAACATTTATCTTAACCTCGAATTCGAGGGAGATTCGCCGCTGACGTAACTAAGAGAATGTACTGGTCCCTACATTGACCATGTCTCACGTAAGGAAGTGGACCCTCCAGCGGGTCTTTCTATAAGAGTGCTTTAGTTTGCCCAATTCGTACACCAGGTCAAGGTTGCGAGAGTTATCGATGGAGGCATCAAGCCTCTAGGTCGGAACAAAGTCTCCATTCAGTTTAAAACAGCTGATGCTACTAATTCATTAATTACTAGTAATTGCCTTAGTGAAAAATATCTGACACAAATTCCGAAATTTCATATTATTCGTATGGGAGTTTTAAGAGGTGTTCCCACTGATTGAACTAGAGGAACTTATACAGGGCCTTACATATGCACGGACAATTGAACCTATTATTAAGCAACGCAACTTCGCTTCGCAACGATTTCACACCTCCCATCCTTCGTATGCTGAAAAGTTAGTTAGAACTGTGTTCCTTCAATGGAACAGTAAGTGCCCGCCACAAAAAAGTGAAGTCATCTTTCTCCTAAATAAATATCCCATGTCTTTACAATTGTGGAGACATGGTTGCGCCCTGGTTCTGTTTTTCGTGATGACTGAGATAACGGTAGAGCTGGAACAGCTCTTCTTATTAAACAGTCCCTTCCCTTCTCCCAGATTTCTATTCCTCAGCACAGTAGTCATATTCAGATAGTTGCCGCTAAAGTCTCAAATCTTTCCTGTCTATCTATACACATCCCACATCCCCTCATAAGTACAATTTCATAGTTGAAATCTCTCACTTCATCTCTTTCTTTAGGAGAACTTGTTGTCTCTGGAGACTTCAATTGTCATATGTCTATGGGGCTCGATGCGAAGCTGTAGCAACTCTTCATATCTTACTGAATTCTTCGATCATCTAAACATTTGCTTGATCAATGATGGGTCATCTTGTCTCCAAGACAGAAGCTGTGTAGACGTAATTCTAGCCTCTCCAAGGCTATCATCTACCCTGTCATGGAAAGTTTTTCAGTTCTCCTACAGCAGTGATCATTTCCCAATTCTAACATCTCTTAACCTGCTCTCCACTCCTTCTTCCCTGATCCAAACCCACTTCTTAAATATAACATTAAATTAGCTTACTGGAATAAATTATCCATGACATTAGACAACTTATTACATTCTACTCCTCTTCTTACACCCAGTACACTCCTCTCTTCATATGAATCATTTATATCTTACATTATAGTTGCAGCAGATGAATCAATCCCATTAAAAGACTCTGCATGTAATAAAATCCCATCCCCACCCCCTGGTGGGACTTTTGAGTCCACAGAGCAAATGCGAAAACGAAATGCAGCTGAATCAAACTTTAATTCTAAACTTTCTTCCACACAACATTTTTTAATATATCAAAAGGTTACTGCTAGATCAAAACGACTCCTAAGGAAGAAAAAGCAGATTGGCTGGCGTAAATACTGCGAATCTATATCCTCATCTACTCCTCTATCAGTGATTTGAAAAAACGTCAATAGGTTTAGGCACTCCTGTGTTCAGAACGCCATTACCAGTAACATAATTGAATCTTGGCTTCCTGGATTTTTAGACATCATTTGTCCGAACCCTAGATTCATTTCTCTCTCCTCTTTTCCTCCTTCTAGTAATTCAATGGATTATCCATTTTCCTTCTTCGAACTTATGAGTGTACTTGATGGTTTAAAAGATTCTGCTCCAGGAATTGATAGAGTTCCTTTACTGTCAAATCCTCTATCACAACTAAAAATATCTACTTTATTTATTAAACTGTATGTTTGACTCTGGCATTATTCCCCTCTCTTGGAAAACACAAATTATAATCCCAATTTTAAAACCAGGTAAGGATCCATCAAACCATAAAACATATAGGCCGATTGCCCTCTCCTCTACCCTTTCAAAAATTTTTGAACATTTAATTGATAATAGGCTTGAGTGGATTGTTGGGAATAAAAACATTCTCCCCAATAGTCAATTTGGTTTTCCACGAGGCAAAAGTACGTTAGATAGTCTTAGTATTTTAACCACTGGTATTCGACGCTCATTCTCAAGTAATGAATCTGTGGTAGGTATCTTTCACGATATCTCTGCGGCATACGATAATGTCCTACTTACTGTGCTCAGGCAAAAAATGCTTCATCTGAGCTTACCAGTGAAGATAGTCAACATTATAGTAGCCTCTTCAAAAGAAGACTAATCACGGTGCGAGTTAATGGGCAAAATCATGATTTAAAAACAGTGTGGAAGGTTTACCGCAAGGGTCAGTTTTGAGCCCCTTCTTTACAACTTGGACAGAACTGTTACCAGCTTTTGCAACATCTAACAATATGTAGATGATATATTACTATATTCCTCCTTCAAATCCATAATAGACGCCAATATCAATATCTGCTTAGCACTCCAGTACATGGATAATATCCATGATAAGATGGTAATCTCATCCAAAATGGTTTCATATCGAAAGACTGACACTATAAAAAAATTCCGTCCGTCCGTGGGTCTTCTTCACTGGCCTGAGGGGGCCGCGAGGATTGCGGGCTTCGAGGCGAACCTCATGACCCGGGTCTGTTGGCGTGGGGCAGCTATCCCCTCGGTGATGGGGCAACCCACTGATGGTGGTGGGTTGTTGCACACCTAGGTGTGGAGGCCATATGGCCTGAAGGCGGGGTTTCGACCGCGGCCTACTGGCCTGCAGGTGTGGTGTGTAGTGTAGTGTGATGACGTCCAAGTGTGATGTGGGTTATGTATATGTGTCAATGATCCTCGCCCTGATTGTCGTAGCCGAGGACCCTTCTCCGCTTGGTGGAACACGGAATACGAGTTCCCGCGGGTACTGCCGCTCGTTGGGTGGTCGCGCGTGTACCGGGGCCAGGTCCCTCATGTGGGCGTGCGGTCAATTGTCTGCGGCACTGAACATGCCTCGAGACAATCGAGCCACAAACTCACCAACAGACTCGACCCGCAGGTCTCGAGTGAACACGTCGTTCCGGACGTAGCGGCCGGCTCCCGTGATTACTCGCAGGGATATGTTATGCTGGGCTTGCAGGCGTTTCTTCTGGCTCGGGGAGGCGAGCGCGTGCCAAGATGGGGCAGCGTAAGTGAGTCGCGATAGGATGTACGTCTTGTATATTCCCCAGTTTCGTGCTTAGTGGAAGCACGGATGCGAGCACTGGTTGCAGTAAGGCGAGGGCAGCCATCAAATAGGGATGCTGTTTTCTCCACGTTGACAGACATCTTCCATTTGTCGAGCCACTCCGGTTGTCGATCCAGCAGCCGCTGCATTCGCCCAGTTGCTAGCTCCGGCTTTCGGGACGAAGAAATATAAGCACTGTCGTCAGCGAACAGCGCGAGCAAGACATCCATTTCGCCCTCTCCCGTAGGGTTGTTGAGCGCGGAATGTCGTTGGTATAGGCCGCGCAGAGGCAAGGGGACAGGCAACTGCCCTGCGGCACTCCAGCACGTATAGCCCGCAGGGTGGAATGTCACCCCTCCACCGCTACCTGGAAGGTTCTCCCTTCCAAGAACGACGCCACTAGTCGCACGGGAGCCAGCGGAACGCCGGCGTCCATCAACTTGACCAGGAGGCCCGGGTGCCACAACCGGTCGAAGGCCATCTCCATGTCGAGAAAGACTCCGACCGAGTGTCTTTCCTTGTTCATCTTCATGGCCAAGTGGTGGAGCACCCGCGCCAGCAGCAGTGTTGTCAGCCTCCGGAGCAATAGCCGCTCGAGCAACTCAGCCACATGCGACAGAAGCGTGATCGGCTTCCGGGTAGGTTCCAAGAGTTGTCCGGCTTTGGGAGGACGACGATTCTCCCTTCCTTCTAGATATCCGGAAAGTGGGACGTGCGGCGAACGCAGTTAGTTATCCTGGTGAAAGTCACTGCTGTGCGCCACGGTTTCATCACCAGTGCTGTGGGAGGGATATTGTCGGGGCATGGTGCTTTGCGAGGCGAAGGGCGACCTTCCGCAGCTCAGCGGGGGAGATAAAGTCTCTCCCCGCCAGCGGCGGAAGCGAGCTCGAAAGGAGCTCTCGAACGCGGCCTTCTACGTACTCGTGGTGCTCAGCGGCGACTGGTGCTGCTGGATGTGGTGTGAATTGTGTGTGTGGCTGGCGTGCATGTCTGCTCATGTCTGGGTGTTGTAGTGGCGTTGGCCGTTTGAGTCGGTGAGGGGGCTGATCGATCTTCGACCTGGTAAGTTGTCTGTTCAGGGCATGGAGGGATGTGTCGTTCGCGCCAGCTTCAACGATGCTTCACTCCCAGCGGGCCCCCCGACAGTCCTTTTCATTTGGGGAAGGTTTCGATAAGTGTCCCTAAAAGTAGGATTAGTCAAAAAAAGGGGTTTTCCGGTCCCTGCCTGCAACAAATTCTTTCTCAAGAAAATAGTACAAAGTAATTCCAGTTTCCGTCCCTAGTCAAACTAGAAACAGTACAAGTCAATGACTTGTAAAAGCCAAGAAAAGGAGAGGGCAGCCAGGTGAAGCCCCTCTGCGATGCACCACGTAGATGAAAAGTTCAGATGATCATATTGTTATTTTTTTTAACTTAGTATTCTGAGGTATTAATCTATATATATGAATAAAATAAAAATTAAATACCTGGAGATTTAATATTTTATTTATTATATGAGTTCCTCTCAGGCTACTTTCCCAAGAGCAATTTAAGCATTATGGAATACTACTACACTCACTGCTTAACATATCTGAATACATAGGTTTTACAAATGCTGAGATTGAGGAATCATTCATAACTACAAAGCATTACTGTATCTTGTAGACACATCCTGCCAGTTGGCAATATCAAATATTGCTTTGACATAATCTGCTCTGACATTTTTGTACTGCAAGTAATATGCATGCTCCCAGACGTCAATGCCAAACAATGGAATGATACCTGAAAAGCAAAGCATATTGAACAGTATATCTTAGATGTTTCGCTCTTCTAAAGACTTCTCTTAACATATATTGTTGCTGCACTAATTAAAAATATATATGATAAATTATTCTTCAGAATGATCTGAAACAAAATTGTACTTGATTTTCAATTTTTATAGTTTAAGGGGATAAATGAACTGTTAAGCCTTTTGGTGACCATCATAGACATCCATCTAATTATTACGCAGTTGTATTCCCTCCTTTCTTTTTCTCCTTCAGTGGGTTTCCAGCTTGAGTAACCTTCATTGCGAGTTTCCAGTGGTGGGTCCGCTCGAAATTTACAATTTGCACAAAATACAATAGCATAGCCATCCCTTATGATATATAACATTGATGCATGGTATCCCACCACACGGACCATTTCACTCACCTGTGGTGGCTTGTAAGGGATCCTGGTTTTGACAAGTTGCTATCTGCAACTTTTTCATTGTCTTATTGTAGCCAAGCCAACCCCATCCTGAACCCTGCACACCAACAGATGCAGCTGCTAGCTGACTCTGCATATTCTCCCAGGAGCCAAAGTCTCTGAAAAAAAACAACACAATAAGAAATTAAAAGACAAGTAACAAGCCTTAAAGAGAAAATTAAATATGTTATTAGCAAAGTATGATATGCAATTTAAAAACCCAGTGAGGAGCAGATTGAAATATTACAAAATTTTTATAGTACCTTGTTGATTCTATATTATTTTTAAAATTTATATATGGCAATATTATATAAAATTAAATATATATTCACTCAACAAGGGATGTGATGTTAAGATATGAACAAAAATGTTGTGTAAATCAGTAATAAGTCAAACATATAATTTGTATACTAACATAAGGCAATATTTCTATATTCTTATTTCCTTACTCTAATTCTGTACTGATACTGCATCATGATAGATCTAAAATCTATGTCTACATTAATTACAAAGATATATTTCAGCAAAAGATATCAAAAACCTCTCATAAATATATGGTCATAATTTGAACATTCCAGTAAAAAATTTAAACTGTGTTAAACAAATGTTTTTAGTGCTAATTGTATTATTTAGCTATGATAAATGTGTTAAAAACAAGGTTAATCTGTACTCAGTTTCTTCAAAACTGAGTACAGATTAACAAGAAATAGTGATCACATAACACAAGTAAGCGTCAGGTTTATAGTGTGCCTTAAAAAATTGCAAGTGGGATTTAATAAGAATTGATAATTACTTGTCAACTGCCTTGCAGAGTGCATCTGACGGTTTACTACACTTGGGTGACAGATTCTGCCAAAATATACTGTGATTGATGTGACCACCCCCATTAAATTTCAGGGCCGGTGCTAGGTTGATAATTGTGTTAATATCACCTGAAGAACAAAACAATAAATAAAGTTAATCATTTTGTTTTATAATAGATTATCCTATAGGGTATAGGATAATCTAAATATCTCTATATCTGATATAATATTAAGAACTAATGTTTTCAATTGACTTTTACAACTGTTAGACTAATATAAGTATGGAAAAAATGTTCCATAACAAATATTTAATTTTTAAAATAATTTTCTTTTAATTTTAGATCTGATATATTTTTTAACAAATTATTAGAAAACTATACATGCCTAAAAGTTTACTGCTGATTATTCATATAGCATATAAGGGGCAAAAGAGGAGTTGGGACATGATGTAAGAGATTATGAACACCCACCTACACGAAAAACACAAAAGGTCTCTCTCTATGTCGAGCTGGCCTTTTAGACATGAAAAGGCACTTTTCTGTGTTGACTACCTAAACCTAAACAGATTGAAGGTGGTGTTTGGTAAGGACACAGATTCCTTAATTCTTCCATTAAACATATTCATCATCATCATTTGATAATAGATGTAAAGTCGACAGATAAGTGGATCAGATCTTATTGATCCACAGATGGATATAGGCCTCTTTCAATGAATGCCAAGACGACCGATCTGATGCTACTCGCATACATCTCGAATGGAGATCGCCTTACCACCTGGTGATTGGTCAACCAACACCTCGCATTCACAAATGCGGCCTCCACTCCAAAGCCTTCCTGACCCATCTGCCATCTGTTCTTTTGAGTGTGTGACCAGCCCAATGCCACTTCAGCGAACTTATTCTTCGCCTGACATCGGATAAATAAATATAGATATATCGTTAAACATATTAGAGTTCATTAGAGGTATTGTAACATTTACATCACCTGCCAGAAATCATTATTTAAACACGAATATTTTATAAATTACCCTATTGAGCTGCTCTTGAAAAAAATGGGTAGTGAATAATTATAAACAACTACCTTTAGACTGCGCTACGGCCAATTTCTCTTCAGCAGTATTTAAGTTATTAACATAAGTCGCATGGTGCTTGCTATGATGAAGATTCATAATATCTCGACTAATTACTGGTTCTAAGTCTTTGACGTCATATGGGAGATCGGGTAGAGTATGTTTTTGACGAGAAGCTCCGACTCTCCGGCTAAAACGATTAAATATTTAAATGTTATCTAGTCCTATTTAAAAAAAATACCAAATATAACACTGTTATTTACATTAAAGACTGTAATCTGCAAGAAGAATACATGATAATGTTAACTTTAAGCAGAGATTTCAAGAAAAACTAATAAAAATTACGCAACGTTCAAAAAATTCAATCGTCTTCAGTCTCCAGATTGGCATTTGGCAAATTCTAAATTAATATTTGACAGTCTTTTGACTTATGACACCTGACAGCTGTGATTTGTTGTAAGATTCGTCCTTGCGGACAGGCTAAGGTCGAACGACCACACCGCCTCGACTTTAGTAGTTTATTTTTCGTTGTTGTTTAGTAAAGTATACGTTCTTGATTCACCATCATTTTTCTGGTGTCTCAGGCGTCTTTGCTATTTTTGTTTTTTGTTTTAAGATTCGTACTTACGAACGGGCTAAAATCATGTTACCATACCGCCTCGTCTTTATTCGTTCATTTTGTTTAGTTGTTTTATAAAGTATACGTCTTTAGTTTGCAATTTTTTCTCTCCCTGGCACCTTTGCTGCTTTGATTACAAATGGCAACGGAGGTTTTTATCTCTTTCGTTCAACTGCATCATGTGTTAAATTACATACAGCCAGGCCTCCAAGAAAACTACAATTTTGTCCATCTGCGAACATGCAGTAGGGATATGTGCTAGAGTTTACGTTATATACTTATCGGAATTTTAAAAAAAAGTGTAACTAAAAACGTTTCCAAACTGTGTAACGTCAGGCATACATTTAAATTTTGTCATCCCATTACCTTTCCCGACAACAGAAACATTAGAAATGTTCATATATGATGCATGTGACACGGAACTTGTACTTTGATCAATGCAACAGCTACGCGCGGAGCACAGCTAGTTAAGTATAATTTAATTTATGTTCCAATAGACATAAAATAATCTTTGTCGAGATGTATTCGTATATAACTGTTTTATAGTGTTTCCGTAAAAGAGTAAAAGGCATTCATTGTAACTCACAAATACACGCATTAATCTTCACACCAAATAGCTTACTGGTAAACGGGGGTGGCAAATTTATCGGCTGTCGGCTGTGGCTGGCTTATGGATTTTATCGCGGTTTATTTAATTATTTAACTAGCCCGACGTTTCAAAAGCTTTACAGCAACCATGGTCACGAATGGACGTCGGGCTAATTAAATTATTAAATAAACCGCGGTACAATCTTTAAAAGTAGCTTTATTACAATGAATAACATTCAAAAATAGCGATTCTATGAAGTTACACTTCATTCTTCAATACAATTGGTTTATATCAATTATTGATATATAATAATAAATGTAGTCATCGTAACGTATTTAAAATGTTTATATTTAAGTACATTACTATGTTTTTATATTTGCTGCAAAGGCTTGACCGTACTAGAATATTTTTCATTCTCAGTTATCTTTTCAAATAAAATTAAGCCTTATATTGAAAATTTTAAGAGTTTAAATCGCATTTTTATTTTATAGCTCCGTACGACGTGCGTAGAAGCACGTGAACAGAACCGTGCTGCCTATAGCGCTACAGTCTGCGATTGTTATCCACTGTGTTTGGTTCTCGGTAACTACAATCCAAATCGAAATTTCGATGCAACTTCAAACATTGAACATTTTTTGTAGTATGTGTAGTGTAGTGTCTACAGTTCGGTAATCGGCGCACAATTTTGGCAACAACAACACTAGTTGTATTTGAATTTTTACAATTTTGAATTGAATATAGTTTGTAATTAGCAGTTTCAAATTTTCTGCGGCGCAGTCGTCTGTCAGCGATAGATTGAGAATTCTGTTGTTTTGCTTTAAACTGTTGATAATTATGTTATTCTTGTTAAATTTGTGATATTTCTAAACCTCTCAAAATCAAAGTGTTGTGGTGTAAAAAAAGTCAATTTAAAAGCGAATGATTTAATGTAAATAAATACTGTGTCGACGTTGTCGTATGGTGGTGCGTTTTGTTTATTTTTAGACTGCTTTTGCAGTCATGTTAGCGTGCCGGTGGTGCTAAAATGTCTCAAAGGGATACAGCGATTCACCTTGTGGCTGGAGGGTTCGTATCATAACAATACTGAATGTTGGATAATATGTTCATTACGAAAATGCTTATTCGGTTATTTTGAACCGCTAAATTGTAGAAATTATTAACCTGTAATAAAAAATGATGTGACATGTAGTTTTTAAAAATATATTTACAAATCGAATAGGTTTAGAAATATTTATATATATTTTAGTATGTGATATTTGAAAGTGGCTGTCAAAGAACTAAAAACATATAACTGACAATAATTTATGAACTAATGTTGTACTAATTATAAGATACTAGATAAGAGAAATATATACTACTACTACGTTTACATAACAACACACATTTTCACACCAGTTCCCGATCTATGTAGACAAATTTGGCCAAAGCCAATATTTTAATATGGTATGCATTCAATTTTATTTTTTTTTATTAAATAAATTATATTATTAAATAAATACATATACTCCAACTCAAACATAATTTACATGTAGGTATTAATTTTTTTTTCTGGTATTGTTGTTCTCCCCTCTATTATTTAGTTGCTTATTTCATTTTTTTAAGTCTTACGACTTTATAGTTTAATAATTGTATTGCTTTTTCTTTAAGTTTGTAGTTTGACCATAATATAATTGTTGTAGATTTTGACACCACATTACACATTCTTGACCAGCACATGCTAGTCCATGAGAGTTAATTCTTTTTATTATGGAAGTTGCTTCCAAGCTTATTTAATTTTATCTCCATCCTCATATACATCAGGCTGACACTTTCTTTCACAATCATTGATTATAAATTAAATGCAAAATCATCTCAAACAGAACCATTAATTATTTTAATAAAAGGTTTTTTTTTTTTAATTCTCTTTTAATGCCATTTTCAGATTTCACATTCAAGTAGGAAGAATAAAGTAAAATATAATAGCTCTTCTTAAGACACAAATTAATGAATTTAATTTTTGAACAGAACAATTTGAGTAGTTGATTTACTTTCATATTTTATACATTTAAATTATATTAACTTTACAATATTGGGTAAAAAGTTGCAACATCATAATGTACTTCAGAATAATTTGTATATTTTATTTATTTTATTTTACACCTGTAAATTATATTGACTTCATAACATTTATTACGCAAAAAAAAGTAACCAAAATATACAAATTGTTCTGAAGCACATTATGTGCTTCTGAACAATTTGTATATTTTATTTATTTTCTTTTACACCTGTAGATTATGTTAACTTTACAACATTTGTTAGGTAAAAAGGGTTGCCACTTCATAATATGCTTACTTATTATTTTTGAGAAGATAGTTACAATTGATCTTCTGAGCTGCATGACAAAATAATTGGACTCTAGACTACCTAATTTATATAATTAGGTAGTCTAGAGTTGTGTGTAATTTGAGAAAGGGTGAAAAATACTGCTAATAGCGAAGAGTAAATGATACCAATTGTAAACATTCTGTTTATCTTATAAATTGTTTTAGATAGTCTGATGTACATAATATTATTTTTTCAGTATTGCAGGAACAGCCGGAGCAGTAGTCACATGTCCACTAGAAGTTGTTAAGACAAGGCTTCAGTCATCCAAAGGTGTCGGTCTTCCTCCTCCTCCACCTCCATCCAGTGCATCTAACTCTAAGAGAGTCTGTTCTAAGATTTCCAAACAACAGGTATTTAACCGTTTTTGAATATTATGTTCTTTATCTTTTTGAATATTATGTTCTTTATACTGAATCTAAACATGTGTGGAGTGTTAGTCGTTAATTATGGTACGTAATTATGGCCTTTGGATATGAGTGATAAAATTAGAAATGAACTTGCATGATAATTAGTTTCGTAAAACTGAAGATTGACAAGGCCATCAAATGCCATTATGTGCATGTATATTAATTTAATTTTAAATGTTATAATTATACTTATCTTTTTTATGTATAATTAAAATACTGACAAATACATAATAAAAGTAATACTCTTCTGATCCACACATTATGTTAAGACAGTTGGGGGTCTGTACCATTTTAACCAGGTCTGGGATTATGTCGCCAGTGAAACAAGATTGAAACAATCCAATGAAGCTGCATTGGGCTTATCTTCCTTAACATAAGAATATGGCATCATCATCATCTTGATCAGCCCTTATTGGTCTCTTTCTCAATGAATGCCAAAACAACAAATCCCCTGACACCTCGCATCCATCCCAGATCGGCTACTACACGTGGATCGTTTTCCCAGCTGATGAATGGTCAACCAACACCTGCTTTCCTAAACGCAGCTTCCACTCCAGAACTTTACTGGCCCATCTGCCATCTGTTCTTCTGAGTGTGTGACCAGCCCATTGCTGAAGTGGCAATGATATACATACATAATAATAATAATAATAATCAATTGATATCTTTTATTGTTTTTAATGTCTAAAGTCTTTTACTACCTGTATTTTAACAGTGATACATTTGTCTCATATAGTTGCTGTTATTAGAGTATCTCTGTTTTTGTGTCAAGGATTCTAACTGAATCATTGAGAGTAACTTCATGTACATATATAACTACCAATAGAAAAGATACAGTGGGAAAAATAATGTAATTAGTAGTTACCTGTAATTAATTACCTTCTTCATATGTCTACACAGGCACAGGTGTTGGTATTTTGGGGTTGAGTCTGGGTTCAACTTTTGTATATGTTCTATGAAATTTTCTTTAATTTAAATTATGCTATACCTAGTTTTCCCCCAAACACCAAAAGCCTCAAAGAAACATTATTCTTAAAATATTTTATCATTTATAATCGACAATGAAAAATAGAGAATGATGTAGAAATAATTATTGATGTCTTAAGTTTACGCGAATGTTAGTCATTACAATAAAACTATTTTTACGGATTTTATCGCGGTTTATTAAATTATTTATGTAGCCCGTCGCTTCAAAAGCTTTACAGTAACCATGGTCACGGGTGGACTGTCGTGACCATGGTTGCTGTAAAGCTTCTGTAACGTCGGGAATACATAAAAAAAAATATTAAACCGCCATGAAATCCGTAAAATTAGTCTATGAGAGAGTTGTCTTCGCACGCATCCAAGATGTAGAGGGGATAAAGAACTTCATAGAGCATCAATTCGCATTCTGCGAAGCCAACAGCTGTCCGCTACGAGTACACCGAATCACGTAATATGTGCTGAACGGACTAAACCGCAAAAATAAACACCAGACACGCCCCGTCTTCTACAACGTGGCAAAAGCTTTGACAAAATCTGTCAAATGGGCCTTATTTGCAAACTATAACGCCTAGAAATGCCAGGTAGACTAGTACTTATAATTAAGGACTACATATCTTACCGGCACTTCAGATACCGGGTAGAGGGCACACTATCCACCTTGTGCCCGCTCCTAGCCGGAGTGCCCCAGGGCTCTGTATTATCCTCAACCCTGTATAACCAACCTATGCACGAGCGATATCCCGCGCCATCCCAGGGCACAACTTTCGATTTCCGCTGACGATACCGTCTTTTACACGAGTCTGAGGTCTGTCAGGTTTTCAGCCAATCTCTAGCGGGCCGTCCCTGCGCTCGGTGAGTGTATCAGACAAAAAGTCAACTCTGAAACGAGTAGAGCTATATGCTTTGGTGGCACCGCTGTTGGCGGCACTAGACACAGGCTAGACGCAGCATGGCCCCAGTAACAGTCAATGGTGCAGAATTACCCCGAGTAAATTATGTGAAGTACATCAGAATCACTCTTGAACGTGCTTTCACCTTCAAAGAGCACATAACCAAGGTCAGTAATAAAGCGCGGTACGTCTTACATAAGCCTTATTACCTGATAAATGCTAAAAGTAAGGTGTCTCTTAGAAACAAGCTTATGCTCTACAAAGTCTATATCCGCCCGATACTGTCATATTCCAGCGTAGTTTTTGCTCACGTACAAAGTACCTTGCTCAAAGTACAAAGTCACTTACTGCCTCGTCACCCCAATCCTCTCCTTACAAAAGTAGTGGAATAGTCCACTGCTTTTGTACCACTGTTCTGATTATAGGTTCCAAACTGTGTGACTATCTCCGGTCTCGTCTTAGTCACGTTTTGTTGGACGAATATGACCACATCACGACTACTTTCAAACACTTTCAGCAAACGCGCTCTCAGACACGACACCACACACAGGTCTAGGGACACGCAGGCGTCCCCGGGGACAGATGTGACTACAGCACACGTTCGAATACGAACATTCCGAACGACACATTCAGAGTAGGGACTAATTCCAATACGATTCGCGATTTGCTTAGCTCAATTAATACCGCCGTATTCCGAAATTAACACGCGCGAGTGCTTTCACCCGTCTGAGGGTGTGTGTGTGTGT